>JAJOZX010000978.1:1055000-1057500 GCA_023014485.1 Bathynomus jamesi
TTATCTGATCAAACCAAGGCTACTGAACGTGGCTTGCCTTGTTTGGTTTTCAAATCAATCAGAAACGTGTAGTCATAAGGTTGAAATTCCCTTGGTTTTCCTTTGTTGTTTTTCAAATCTATCAGAATCGTGGTTTCTTAAGGTTCATTTTTCCTTCACACACTACCTGACCTCCAAAAGGGTCACCTACCGTGGGCTTTCGTCGGTAGCTTAATTATATATTCATTTAGCATAAAATTGTGTTACAAGAACCTGTTTCTGCGTTTCAAGAACAATTTTGCGGGTTTTCGCGGGTGACGGCACAACAAGCACGCGGTAGACCTACGTTGTAATTTATTAATTTCCAAACGCTCGTTTTTTCTTTTTTTGTTGTTCAACTAATTAAAAGCATGGCACCCCCGTCAAGTACTTGCAGTCGCTGTGAAGGGAAATTTGCTGCTTACGCGTTTACAATGGCTAATAATAATGATCAGTTAGTTTGCAGGTGGTGCTCAAGCATGGAAGTGCTGAGGAACGAGTTAGAACGTGAGAGGGAGGCCAGGGTGAGACTTGAGGAAAGCGTGATGCTCCTGACGGCAAAATTAGAATCCCTTGAGACTCCAGTTACGACCCCTCCTGCCTCAGTTTCTACTAATAATATAAATAGCCATCTCTCTTCCCCTAGTTCCCAACCCTTCGTTCGAGTGCGAACTGGAGCCCCATTGAGAAAAGCAAAGACCTGTCTACCAGTAATAACAAGCAACAAGTTTTCTGTTTTAGGTTTCGAAGATGCTGATGAACCGGAAATACGACTCGTTGGCGATTCCATTGTTCGAGGGCAGCTCGAGGAATTCTGTGGGAGAAACCCTCGTCGTAGGCGCCGTTACTGCTACCCTGGTGCAAGGGTGGAGGATATAACTAATAGTGTTGACCATTTTACAGACGGTACCACCGAGGACACAATGTATGTTATTCATGTCGGTACTAATAACGTTTTAAATTCTAGGTCGGAAGAACTGCTGGCTAGGTACAGGGACTTATTAGAGCGATTAAAGGAGAAAACTAATAAGATTGTTTTAACAGGTATAGTTCCTCGAATTATCCAGCGAAGCGATTTCTACAGCAAGGCGACCTATATTAACAATAACCTAAAGTCTCATTGCCAACAGGAAGGAGTGCATTTTGCAAATTTTTGGAACAGTTTCTACGGCAGGAGGGACTTGTTCCTCGAAGATGGACTTCATCTTAATGAAGTTGGAGCTGCGCGTTTAGGAAGACTATTTCATAATACTGTCTCTTCTTTTCAGGCTGCCGTAACTCGAACGGTCCCAGCGTAAATTCCACAAATTTCCCCCGCGCTCGCGAAGGTGTCGCAATTAAAACAATTTGAAGGTTCTATCCTTAAATGCTCGTAGCCTACGAAATAAAATAAACGAATTTTTTTCCTAATTGCTTGTAAAGACTATGATTTAATTGCGATAAATGAATCGTTGCTTAGCACTGAAACACGTGACTTTGTAGGGGAATATCAAATTAAAGGTTATAGACTTTTTGTTAAAAACAGAGTAGGTAGGCGAGGAGGCGGTGTTATGTTGTATATCAAAGATAATATTGCGAACGTTATAGAAGTAAAGCACTCAATTCCAGAACCGATAGATTCGACTATAGCAGAACTTAAATTGAACGATTTCAAACTTCTTGTTGCGGTTATATATAGGCCCCAAATCAAACAGCTGATACGGACGAAGCGTTATATCGTGAACTAAAGAGAATAATCGGTAGTGAGCAGGCTTTAGTTATGGGTGACTTTAATTGCGCCAACGTGAATTACGATACAATGCAGGGAGACGCGGAAGGTAATCGTTTAGTTAAATTTCTCGAGGATAGCTTTCTTATTCAAAAGGTTGGGGAACCTACGAGGTTGGACAGTATTTTAGATTTAGTAATAACTACGGATGATAGGCTAATTACTAATCTTCAAGTAATAGAACCGTTGAGCAGTAGCGATCACAATATGGTAGAGTTTGTCCTCTCAGTAAGTCACTCGAAACCAACTAACTCGACTAAAATTCCTAACTTCCAGCACGCAGACTTTAGTAAATTTCGAAATAAATTTTCACACGTCAATTGGGAAAAACGTAATGGGGAACTCCAACGCAAAACTAATGTGGGAATCGTTCGTAACGGTATTTAGGACTATAAATGAGGAATGTGTACCGTACAAAATTAAGCGTGCGAAAGTAAACAACAAGCCCTTGTGGTTTACTTCTAGAGTACGAGACATTATAAAGAGTAGAGATAGGGCTTATAGGCAACATAAGTGCGATAAAGACAATTTGTTGTTACGAAACAACTACATATCTCTGAGGCGTGAAGCGAAAAGTGTAATAAAAAAGTCCAAGCGCGAATTTGAAATCTCCATAGCTCGTGACGGTAAAGAAAACCCCAAGCGATTCTTTCAATACGTCAATAATAGAAATCCAGTAAAAAGTGTCTTAGGTCCATTGAAAAATGTAAATGG
>JAJOZX010000978.1:1062500-1065666 GCA_023014485.1 Bathynomus jamesi
GGATGGAAAAACTTCCACGGTTGGGTCAACGACATCTGAGTCAGTCTCTGACGAAGTTGAAATCACTAAAGCCCCCGTATCTTCTGCAGCTCCTTGTTCCTTCCTGGCCTTCTCCTGTTGTTCCTTAATCTTGTCCAGCCTCTTCCTTTTCCTAATCTCCTTATAGTGAAGCTTCATGTCAACAGGGCCCATGCTGCAGGAATTTGGATCTTCACCTGCATGTCGAGAAAGTGGATGTCCTCCTGATTCTTCATCATTTCCTTAGCCTGTGAATGAGCAATGTCCATGATCTCCTTCGCTATTGCCTCCTTGAACATCGCCTCCTTCACTCGGAAGGACTCTGCTTTATGTGACTTGTGCTTCACAAGCCGGTCGTATTCCTTGAGAAGGGATTCCATCTTCCTCAAGGCCGAATCTCGACGCATCATGGGATTCTCGCTCTCTCCCAAAATATGAGACAGGCATCCAGGCACAGGTTCAGGCATTTAGTACGTCCAAATTTTTGCTCCTTTTGGTGGTAAAAGTACTTTTTGAGTACTTGCAACTGAGTTGGGAAGGCCACTTGATGTGATGTTCGCATCCGTCTGGCCAATAAGAAACACTTCTGTTTTCGCTCTGGTAGACACCTGGAAAAGAAAACAAACTAAATAATTCCACAGAAATAATTTTCACATCGTAATTAATTTCATTAATTAAATAAAGAAAAGCAGTAACTGGGACTCGAACCAGTGTCATAGCCGTTTGGCGGCATCGCTCAAGTCAGCGTACACAGCACGCTATCCACTACACCATCTAGGGTGGATAGCGTGCTGTGTACGCCGACTTGAGCGATGCCGCCAAACGGCTATGACACTGGTTCGAGTCCCAGTTACTGCTTTTCTTTATTTATAAACTGATACGTGTACACTACGTTCTCTTTGACAATTCATTAATTAAATAAATTTCAATACCGCAGTAAAATTACATTAATTAGTATCATAAATAATTACCAGCTTAGTTGTCCAATATGCAACAGACTAATTAATTTCATGTAATATAAAAAATAAATTTCAATACACAGTAAAATGAGATAATTAGTAGCATATATAATTACCTCCATAGTTGTCCAATAGGCTATACAACACGAACCGCTCAAGTGACGAAGAAAACCGTCTTCACTGCAGGCAGGCGAGAAATGAACTGACAAAAATTCGTCAAAGTTGGGGACCTCTAAATGCAGGGCGATTGGTTCAAACTTGCACAAACGTGTTTTCTTGTTCTTTAGAATACGGAGAAACGTGTGGATTAAAACTCCAAGCTCATTTTTATTTTACCCTATAGGTATGAAACACCCTAAATTATATATATATATATATATAATATATATATATATATATATATATATATATATATATATATATATTATATATATATATATATATAATATATATATATATAATATATATAATATATTATATATATATATATATAATATATATATATATATATAATATATATAAATAATAATGTATAATGTTTCAGACCAACAAAGACCCTAGGATCCACTCATGGCTGGTCTACCTAACTGTGTTCGTAATCGTGTATTGTGTATGTCCTCGGTGGTGGCGGGGTACCTACAATTAACGTGGGTTCCGAACCCAAGAACATAAGAAACTTATTTAAAAACTGCCGGTAAATTGGCAACGACCAATTTTTACGAAACTAAATAATTATCAATTTAAAAATAATTAATTATCGGTTTAAAACTAAAGATAGAATCTCTCGGTCCAGAGGAGCAAGTCATAATAGACTACTATCCACAAATATGTTACATTCTATATTATTTATAACGGACATGCAAATATATCAGATCCAAAGAATCCAGTCATTTCACTACGGTATCCATCAAGTCACGGTCCATATCGATTGCGGACCAAGTCAAAATTTACAACCATATACATTATCAATTTAAAAATAATTAATTAGCGATTTAAAACTAAAGATAGAATCTCTCGATCCAGAGGATCAAGTCATAATAGACTACTATCCACAAATATGTTACACTCTATATCTATTATATAACGGACATGCAAATATATCAGATCCAAAGAATCCAGTCAATTTCATTACGGTATCCATCAAGTCACGGTTCATATCGATTGCGGACCAAGTCAAATTTACAACCATATACATTACAAAATATACACTTACGAGGAAAAGTGTAGGTGTGGCTGTAAAGACTGTACAGTAATGTAGAAATGTGTGTGCACCCATTATGGGTCTCCCATTTAAAGGTGTTTGTGGGGCAAGTGAAGATCATGAGTTTTTCAATACCTCACATTACTATGGGGGCCACCGCTCGGCAGAGGAATCTCTTTAAATGGGGTGTGTAAGGACAGAGAGTATCCCTAACCCAAGACGCTGCCTCCCTATATCCCACAACTCTTGTGTTGAGCTGTGGGATCTATCCCCACAAAAGCCTTAATTTTACTACCTTAAACTATACCCTTTCTATCAACATGCGCGTCCAATCGATTCTTAAACATGTTTATAGCGTGCTCCTAATTACTTCACCGGCAAACTATTCCAGCTATTTACTATTCTATGCGTAAAAAAGTTTTTCGCAAACTGCTGTCTCGAACCTTCTACTTGTCAACTTACACCCGTTATTTCTAGTCCTATTATTTTGAGATATTTCGAAAAAGCTATCTCTATCTACGTTATCAAACCCATTCATAATTTTGAAAACCTAGATTAGATCAACCCTTACCCTCCTAGTCTCGAGTGTAGTCAATTTTAACTCTTTAAGCCTATCCTCGTACGACTTGACCTAAGAGACGGAATCATCTTAGTTGCTCGTCTTTGACTCTTTCGATTTTGTCCTATATCTTTGCGCATATGCGGATTCCAAAATTGGACCGCGTACTCCAAATGGGGTCTAACTAATGATTTATAAAGAGGAACTATAATATCGCGCGATTTGTACTCAAATTTCGAGCTATAAAACCTAACACTTTGTTCGCCTTATTGACCGCCGCTGTACTTTGTTTCGCTACTTTTAAACCACCAGTGACTATAACTCCTAAATCTTTTTCCTCTATACGCTTGTTAAATCTTTCCCTGACATACTATACGCAAAATTACCGTTACGCGAACCTATATGCCATAATTTTGCACTTATCCACGT
>JAJOZX010000979.1:0-67500 GCA_023014485.1 Bathynomus jamesi
GAGAGAGAGAGAGAGAGAGAGTTACAAGGAGTTACAAGGAAAAGAAGTACCTCAAAAGGCCTTGCGGCCCATACCGAGGAGGTACCAATGGCAACGGGTGCCAGGGAAAATTTGTCTTTCAACTATGCTAGCAGTAGTAGAAAACTGGATAGAAAAGTAGAAGGCTCTCTCCCCACCCTCCGCTCCCTCCCTGCCAGAGGCAGGTACGGAAAAAGGTTGAAGAAAATACCTTGACCCTGGAAAAGTAGCCAAGGAAATTTTACAGGAAAGTGGAGAATATATAAATAGCTCTATATTTAGCTTGCTCACAGAGACACCGAGCAAGCGAACTCCTGCAGAGTTTTCTGAGGTTTTAATCTTAAACTATGAGTGTGTTCTGTACTTTGTCTAGCCTATTTTTAAACAGATTTACACTTTGACTGGAAACATCCTCTGAGGGAAGTTGGTTCCAGATATCAACTATTTTACAGGAAAAGAAATTTCCGCAGACTGAGGTCCTAAATGTCTTTACACACTCAAATAGTGTGCAAGATTTCGTCTAACCTTTTCTTGAACTGATCCACAGAGGAACTGTTCACAACTTCCGAAGGTAACCTGTTCCATGTGTCACAGATCTTATACGTAACGTAATTCCCACACACACTAGTCCTAAACCGTTTCAAATCCAACTTCCAACCATTGTTGCGAGTTGGGTTATCATTTAAACTAAACATACTTCTAAAATCGACATCGTTGAACCCTCGTAAGAGCTTGAAAACCTCGATCAGTTGACCGCGCAGCCTCCGAGTTTCAAGCGAAAACAAGTTCAGGGCGCGTAACCGTCGATTGTAGCCCATATGCCTAACGGAAGGGATAACTTTGTGGCCCTCGCCTGCACTCGCTCCAGCCTCTCAATATCTTTCCTGAGGGTGGGCGACCAGAACTGCACAGCATACTCCAGGTACGGCCGAACAAGGGAATTGTACAGTGAGAGCACAATCTCCTTGTTCCGAAACTGAAATTGCCTCCTGATATAACCCAATAGTTTCTGGGCTTTCTTTTCCATCTCTACACACTGTTTCGTAAACTTAAGGTCGCTGCTAATTAGCACACCCAAGTCCTTTTCTAAATCAGTCACCTCGATATTACTGCCCAACATCGAGTAGTCCGACTTGGGATTGGCGTAGCCAATGTGCATCACTTTGCATTTACCCAAGTTAAACGGCATTTGCCATTTTTCGGACCACTCTCCTATCCTACCTAGGTCCGCACGCAGTTCCTCGATCGCTTCGGGCGTCCCAACATTGGCCCCAAGCTTGGTGTCATCAGCGAATTTGGCGATCCGACTGACGATGCCACCGTCGATATCATTTATGTAAATGGTAAACAACAGTGGCCCCAAAACGGAACCCTGAGGAACCCCACTAGTGACCGAGGCCCAACCCGAACTAGCCCCTTTAATTACCACCCTCTGCCGCCTATTCCTTAGCCAGTTTTCAATCCACCTACCTATTTCCCCACCGATACCCAGCGCGCGCACTTTCGCCATTAGCCGGCGGTGAGGTACCTTATCAAAGGCTTTCTGAAAGTCGAGATAAAGTATATCAATCGCCCTACTCTTATCGTACTCACTCAACATGACGTGGAAAAACTCGAGCAAGTTGGTGAGACACGACCTATGCCGTCTAAACCCATGTTGGGAGTCCCCAAGCAGCTTGTAGGAATCCAAATGGTCAACGATTCTATCAGCTATTATCCTTTCTAATAATTTACCTACAACTGAAGTGAGACTAATAGGACGATAGTTCCCTGGACTTTCGTGATCCCCTTTCTTAAAGATAGGGGTCACGTTGGCCTCCCTCCAGTCAGGCCACACCTGGCCCATCTCCAACGATTTGTTGAAGACTGTAGCCAGGTGGGGAGCCACCTGGTCGCGACTTCTCGCAAAACACTGGGGAGAAACTGGTCTGGCCCAGGAGCCTTAAACGCGCTCAGTTTGTCTATTCTATGAGCAACGACTGTCGCGGTACATCTAACACTATCCAGGCCAGCACCTTCGTGCCTCACAGCTGGCTCGGGGATGACGCGGGTATCCTCCCTGGTGAACACTCCCGCAAAGTACTCATTAAGCACATTAGCGATGTCCGCGTCGGAGGTCCGCAGAACGCCGCTTCCGTCCTTTAAAGGACCTATCATGCTTCTAATGGGCTTTCTACTATTAACATAACTGAAGAACTCCTTAGGGTTCCTCTTGCAGAGGCTTGCCACCCGTAGTTCTTCGTTACGTTTCGCTAGCCTAAACCTTCGAGAGAGAGAGAGAGAAGAGAGAGAGAGAGAGAGAGAGAGAGAGAGAGAGAGAGAGAGAGTTACAAGGAGTTACAAGGAAAAGAAGTACCTCAAAAGGCCTTGCGGCCCATACCGAGGAGGTACCAATGGCAACGGGTGCCAGGGAAAATTTTGTCTTTCAAACTATGCTAGCAGTAGTAGAAAACTGGATAGAAAAGTAGAAGGCTCTCTCCCCACCCTCCGCTCCCTCCCTGCCAGAGGCAGGTACGGAAAAAGGTTGAAGAAAATACCTTGACCCTGGAAAAGTAGCCAAGGAAATTTTACAGGAAAGTGGAGAATATATAAATAGCTCTATATTTAGCTTGCTCACAGAGACACCGAGCAAGCGAACTCCTGCAGAGTTTTCTGAGGTTTTAATCTTAAACTATGAGTGTGTTCTGTACTTTGTCTAGCCTATTTTTAAACAGATTTACACTTTGACTGGAAACATCCTCTGAGGGAAGTTGGTTCCAGATATCAACTATTTTACAGGAAAAGAAATTTCCGCAGACTGAGGTCCTAAATGTCTTTACACACTCAAATAGTGTGCAAGATTTCGTCTAACCTTTTCTTGAACTGATCCACAGAGGAACTGTTCACAACTTCCGAAGGTAACCTGTTCCATGTGTCACAGATCTTATACGTAACGTAATTCCCACACACACTAGTCCTAAACCGTTTCAAATCCAACTTCCAACCATTGTTGCGAGTTGGGTTATCATTTAAACTAAACATACTTCTAAAATCGACATCGTTGAACCCTCGTAAGAGCTTGAAAACCTCGATCAGTTGACCGCGCAGCCTCCGAGTTTCAAGCGAAAACAAGTTCAGGGCGCGTAACCGTCGATTGTAGCCCATATGCCTAACGGAAGGGATAACTTTGTGGCCCTCGCCTGCACTCGCTCCAGCCTCTCAATATCTTTCCTGAGGGTGGGCGACCAGAACTGCACAGCATACTCCAGGTACGGCCGAACAAGGGAATTGTACAGTGAGAGCACAATCTCCTTGTTCCGAAACTGAAATTGCCTCCTGATATAACCCAATAGTTTCTGGGCTTTCTTTTCCATCTCTACACACTGTTTCGTAAACTTAAGGTCGCTGCTAATTAGCACACCCAAGTCCTTTTCTAAATCAGTCACCTCGATATTACTGCCCAACATCGAGTAGTCCGACTTGGGATTGGCGTAGCCAATGTGCATCACTTTGCATTTACCCAAGTTAAACGGCATTTGCCATTTTTCGGACCACTCTCCTATCCTACCTAGGTCCGCACGCAGTTCCTCGATCGCTTCGGGCGTCCCAACATTGGCCCCAAGCTTGGTGTCATCAGCGAATTTGGCGATCCGACTGACGATGCCACCGTCGATATCATTTATGTAAATGGTAAACAACAGTGGCCCCAAAACGGAACCCTGAGGAACCCCACTAGTGACCGAGGCCCAACCCGAACTAGCCCCTTTAATTACCACCCTCTGCCGCCTATTCCTAGCCAGTTTTCAATCCACCTACCTATTTCCCCACCGATACCCAGCGCGCGCACTTTCGCCATTAGCCGGCGGTGAGGTACCTTATCAAAGGCTTTCTGAAAGTCGAGATAAAGTATATCAATCGCCCTACTCTTATCGTACTCACTCAACATGACGTGGAAAAACTCGAGCAAGTTGGTGAGACACGACCTATGCCGTCTAAACCCATGTTGGGAGTCCCCAAGCAGCTTGTAGGAATCCAAATGGTCAACGATTCTATCAGCTATTATCCTTTCTAATAATTTACCTACAACTGAAGTGAGACTAATAGGACGATAGTTCCCTGGACTTTCGTGATCCCCTTTCTTAAAGATAGGGGTCACGTTGGCCTCCCTCCAGTCACCAGGCACCTGGCCCATCTCCAACGATTTGTTGAAGACTGTAGCCAGGTGGGGAGCCACCTGGTCGCGCACTTCTCGCAAAACACTGGGGAGAAACTGGTCTGGCCCAGGAGCCTTAAACGCGCTCAGTTTGTCTATTCTATGAGCAACGACTGTCGCGGTACATCTAACACTATCCAGGCCAGCACCTTCGTGCCTCACAGCTGGCTCGGGGATGACGCGGGTATCCTCCCTGGTGAACACTCCCGCAAAGTACTCATTAAGCACATTAGCGATGTCCGCGTCGGAGGTCCGCAGAACGCCGCTTCCGTCCTTTAAAGGACCTATCATGCTTCTAATGGGCTTTCTACTATTAACATAACTGAAGAACTCCTTAGGGTTCCCTTGCAGAGGCTTGCCACCCGTAGTTCTTCGTTACGTTTCGCTAGCCTAACCTTCGCCTTCACTTCCCTACACAGGCGGACATACGCTTCAGTGTTCTCGTGGGAACGATTGGCCTTCGCCCTCCTATACGCTACTTTCCTATTTCGGATAGCCGAAGCGATGCCACGATTGAACCACTTAGGCTGCGTTGAAGCAGGGGTGACCGGTTTTGAGGGTATGGCAGCAGACTGCAGCACCATAAACTCGTCCCGGAATGCACTCCACACTCCCTCAACATCGCCGCCGACCTCTAACCCCATATCTCCTACGCTATCCCTGAGGCTAACAAAGTTCGCCCGCCGGAGATCGAGCTTACTGCCTCTCGAGTTACTACGCTTCACCCGAGGGACGCACACACGGAACCTAATAAGACTGTGATCACTCCCGCCCAACGATTCGTCAACGGTGAGGCCAGTGACGAGGTTGTCTTCGGTCGTGAACACTAAGTCCAAACGCTTTCGCCTCGTGTAGGCTCGTTGACCCACTGAGTGAGGAAGTTCTCATCAGCAAAGTCAACTAGCCTCCTCCCTTCAGCATCGGCAGTCCTGTTTTCCCACTTTATGCCGCGACAGTTGAAGTCTCCTAAAACTACACACACCCTATCCCCTAGCAGGCTACTGAGTTCGGTGTACAGGGCTGTATCCTCCTCGAGGAGGAGATGCGGAGGTCTGTACACCAAGATTAACCTATAGTTCGTCCCTCCCACGTTCAGATCGACGCCAAGCAGCTCCCGTTCCGACCGGAACTGGCAGTCAACCGGACTCAACGTGTCCCTCACGTATATTAGTACCCCACCCCCCTCCCCACGGGTGCGGTCTTTGCGAAACATTCTATACCCGGGAATTTCGAACTCCCCAACGTAGTCCCTACGATCAGTATGAATCCAGGACTCGGTGATAGCAACGATATCCTGGTATTCTGATGCTAAGAGCGCCCGTAGCTCGCGAAACTTGTTCCTAATTGACCTAGCATTAAAAAGCATTGCACGGAGGGAGCCTTCCCTATTCTGACCGCCCCCTAGCACGACCCGTTTCCCGAACAGCCAGGGCTGTCGGGAGTCGAAGAGCCCCTCACTATTGCTGTTGGAGGGGGACTACCTGCTGGGGGAGGGGGACTAAGCTGCTGGGGGAGGGGGACTAACTGCTGCTGGGGGGGGGACTAAGCTGCTGGGGGAGGGGGACTAACTGCTGGGGGAGGGGGACTAACTGCTGGGGGAGGGGGACTAACTGCTGGGGGAGGGGACTAACTGCTGGGGGAGGGGACTAACTGCTGCTGGGGGAGGGGGACTAACTGCTGGGGGAGGGGGACTAAGCTGCTGGGGGAGGGGGACTAACTGCTGGGGGAGGGGACTAAGCTGCTGGGGGAGGGGGACTAACTGCTGGGGGAGGGGGACTAACTGCTGGGGGAGGGGGACTAACTGCTGGGGGAGGGGGACTAACTGGGAGGGGGGCTAACTGCTGGGGGAGTAGGTTTAACCGTTTGGGGAGCAGGATCAATTGCTGGTTTGGGGGGTCTTAGTTTAAAAAGATTATACAAATTAATGTTCAGTAAATCACCATACTTCTTTTTCCCCTTCTGGTTAAAATGTATCCCGTCCGTACCAAAGTATTCCCCATTTCCGTGGAATGTAGGCCAAAAATCGACAAACTTTAGGCCTTTTTCATCACACATGCGTTTAACTCTTTTATTTATGCTAATGGCTTTACTTAGAGTATAGTCACTAGCACGCATTCGAGGGAGAATTCCTACGACCATACCCATGTCTGTCCTATCCCTAACCTTGTCAGTTAGGTTCTTAAATTCTTTAATAATGGGCTCTGTCTGCCCTCCTGTCCCTCCCATAAAAACGTCATTGCCACCAACATGGACAATGATAGGGCAACTCTTATTTTTGATATTAATTTTGCCTAATTCCCTATTAATTATCTGGCTTGTGGCACCCGGAAAACATCGGAGCTTTCTCTTGGTCGCCCGTCTTGCTCCGAAAAAGTCCCCTTGATTCCTTACCATAGAATCCCCAATTAAAAAGGATTCATCCTCCTCATCAGCAAGTAAGTGAAACTTATTTTTGATGGTAATGGGTTCCAAATCCTTATGTTTTGGTTTTGGTTTGGAGGGTCTTTTATTTTTGACCAATTTGAATTCTTGGTCCTCCGTTCCATTTTCCGGAATAGTCACCGTGTTTTCCAAGCGTGCCACGCTTTGCTCTAGATGCTTAATTTTACAATTTAAATCTGCTTGTTTGTTTTTAGTTTGATCTTGTCTACTGGGATGGATTTCCAGTGCTACGAGCCTAGCTTCAAGCTTTTTTACTAATTCCTTTAGCTCTTTCACTTCCTTTTCGTGGTTGTCTCTAAGTTTACAAAACAAACATATACTAAGGGATGTGATATCGCTGATACTACCTTCGGGAAGTCAACGCACCAATGATTAACTTTACATTTAAAGCATTCTGCTTTCAATTTAGCTGGCCCTGTCATATTTTTTTTTTTTTTTTTTTTTTTTTTTTTTACGTTAATTTAAATAATACAATATGTTCCTTTTAATTAATACGATACGTTACTTTTAAATAATACAATATGCTACTTTAATTTATAACGAATGGTGAGAGGGGTAATGGTGAGTTCGGAAGTAAACACGTGTTACAGACCGGAAACTGAGTTGAATACAGAATTGAATGGAACCTGTGGGTTGCCGTTAGTAACAATGCAGTCTGATATTAATTTAAATAATAATAAATGCTATTTTAATTAGTATATTGGTTAGTGAGGGAGGATTGGTGAATGCCGAAATACGAAATAATTAGTATATTGGTTAGTGAGGGAGGATTGGTGAATGCCGAAATACGAAATAAACACGCGCAGACGAGTGGCACGTGTTTCAGACCGGAAATGGAATTGAATACGGAACTGAATGGGATCTGTAGGGAGCCGTTTATAACAATGCAGAATGATGTTACTTTAAAAATATAATATGTTATTTTAATTTATACAACGGATCGTGGGAGAGAAGTAGTGAATGCGGGAGATGGACCTGCGAGAGCACGTGTTAAGACCGGAAAACGGAAATAGACTCGAACATACAAATCTTACTATGTAACTCGTCTGAAAATGCAATCTGTAACTACCGTCTAAAACAATGCAAACTTATTTATTTTAACTTTCCCAGAGAAATTCAGCCGAAAAAAACAGAATTTAAACAATATGGAATTATGTTCGTTAACCGGAAAAGGAGTAATTTAAGTATATTAATAATAAATTGTCTAATTATTAAGCAATAGTGCTTGCCCTAATCTCAATAATAAAGTAAATAAATATTATACTTATCTAACAAATATACAATCAAACTTAGTCACTATTAAAAAAGATACTGGAGAGACCACACAGCACGTCCGCCTCCGATGAAGTCTAATGAGAGAGAGAGAGAGAGAGAGAGAGAGAGAGAGAGAGAGAGAGAGAGAGAGAGAGAGGAGAGAGAGAGGAGAGAGAGAGAGAGAGAGAGAGAGAGAGAGAGAGAGAGAGAAGAGAGAGAGAGGAGAGAGAGAGAGAGGGAGAGAGAGAGAAGAGAGAGAGAGAGAGAGAGGAGAGAGAGAGAGAGAGAGGAGAAGAGAGAGAGAAGAGAGAGAGAGAGAGAGAGAGAGAGAGAGAGAGAGAGAGATTACAAGGAAAAGAAGTACCTCAAAAGGCCTTGCGGCCCATACCGAGGAGGTACCAATGGCAACGGGTGCCACGGAAAATTTTCTACACACTCAAAGAGTGTGCAAGATTTCGTCTAACCTTTTCTTGAACTGATCCACAGAGGAACTGTTCACAACTTCCGAAGGTAACCTGTTCCATGTGTCACAGATCTTATACGTAAACGTAATTCCCACACACACTAGTCCTAAACCGTTTCAAATCCAACTTCCAACCATTGTTGCGAGTTGGGTTATCATTTAAACTAAACATACTTCTAAAATCGACATCGTTGAACCCTCGTAAGAGCTTGAAAACCTCGATCAGTTGACCGCGCAGCCTCCGAGTTTCAAGCGAAAACAAGTTCAGGGCGCGTAACCGTCGATTGTAGCCCATATGCCTAACGGAAGGGATTAACTTTGTGGCCCTCGCCTGCACTCGCTCCAGCCTCTCAATATCTTTCCTGAGGGTGGGCGACCAGAACTGCACAGCATACTCCAGGTACGGCCGAACAAGGGAATTGTACAGTGAGAGCACAATCTCCTTGTTCCGAAACTGAAATTGCCTCCTGATATAACCCAATAGTTTCTGGGCTTTCTTTTCCACCTCTACACACTGTTTCGTAAACTTAAGGTCGCTGCTAATTAGCACACCCAAGTCCTTTTCTAAATCAGTCACCTCGATATTACTGCCCAACATCGAGTAGTCCGACTTGGGATTGGCGTAGCCAATGTGCATCACTTTGCATTTACCCAAGTTAAACGGCATTTGCCATTTTTCGGACCACTCTCCTATCCTACCTAGGTCCGCACGCAGTTCCTCGATCGCTTCGGGCGTCCCAACATTGGCCCCAAGCTTGGTGTCATCAGCGAATTTGGCGATCCGACTGACGATGCCACCGTCGATATCATTTATGTAAATGGTAAAACAACAGCGGCCCCAAAACGGAACCTGAGGAACCCCACTAGTGACCGAGGCCCAACCCGAACTAGCCCCTTTAATTACCACCCTCTGCCGCCTATTCCTCAGCCAGTTTTCAATCCACCTACCTATTTCCCCACCGATACCCAGCGCGCGCACTTTCGCCATTAGCCGGCGGTGAGGTACCTTATCAAAGGCTTTCTGAAAGTCGAGATAAAGTATATCAATCGCCCTCTATTATCGTACTCACTCAACATGACGTGGAAAAAACTCGAGCAAGTTGGTGAGACACGACCTATGCCGTCTAAACCCATGTTGGGAGTCCCCAAGCAGCTTGTAGGAATCCAAATGGTCAACGATTCTATCAGCTATTATCCTTTCTAATAATTTACCTACAACTGAAGTGAGACTAATAGGACGATAGTTCCCTGGACTTTCGTGATCCCCTTTCTTAAAGATAGGGGTCACGTTGGCCTCTCTCCAGTCACCAGGCACCTGGCCCATCTCCAACGATTTGTTGAAGAGAGAGAGAGAGAGAGAGAGAGAGTTACAAGGAGTTACAAGGAAAAGAAGTACCTCAAAAGGCCTTGCGGCCCATACCGAGGAGGTACCAATGGCAACGGGTGCCAGGGAAAATTTTGTCTTTCAAACTATGCTAGCAGTAGTA
The DNA here is from genome assembly GCA_023014485.1 of Bathynomus jamesi. Classification (NCBI taxonomy): domain Eukaryota; kingdom Metazoa; phylum Arthropoda; class Malacostraca; order Isopoda; family Cirolanidae; genus Bathynomus; species Bathynomus jamesi. The sequence continues at coordinate 9,857 of JAJOZX010000979.1, forward strand.
GAAAACTGGATAGAAAAGTAGAAGGCTCTCTCCCCACCCTCCGCTCCCTCCCTGCCAGAGGCAGGTACGGAAAAAGGTTGAAGAAAATACCTTGACCCTGGAAAAGTAGCCAAGGAAATTTACAGGAAAGTGGAGAATATATAAATAGCTCATATTTAGCTTGCTCACAGAGACACCGAGCAAGCGAACTCCTGCAGAGTTTTCTGAGGTTTTAATCTTAAACTATGAGTGTTCTGTACTTTGTCTAGCCTATTTTAAAACAGATTTACACTTTGACTGGAAAACATCCTCTGAGGGAAGTTGGTTCCAGATATCAACTATTTACAGGAAAAGAAATTTCCGCAGACTGAGGTCCTAAATGTCTTTACACACTCAAATAGTGTGCAAGATTTCGTCTAACCTTTTCTTGAACTGATCCACAGAGGAACTGTTCACAACTTCCGAAGGTAACCTGTTCCATGTGTCACAGATCTTATACGTAACGTAATTCCCACACACACTAGTCCTAAACCGTTTCAAATCCAACTTCCAACCATTGTTGCGAGTTGGGTTATCATTTAAACTAAACATACTTCTAAAATCGACATCGTTGAACCCTCGTAAGAGCTTGAAAACCTCGATCAGTTGACCGCGCAGAGAGAGAGAGAGAGAGAAGAGAGAGGAGAGAGAGAGAGAGAGAGAGAGAGTTACAAGGAGGAGTTACAAGGAAAAGAAGTACCTCAAAAGGCCTTGCGGCCCATACCGAGGAGGTACCAATGGCAACGGGTGCCACGGAAAATTTTCTACACACTCAAAGAGTGTGCAAATTTGGTCTAACCTTTTCTTGAACTGATCCACAGAGGAACTGTTCACAACTTCCGAAGGTAACCTGTTCCATGTGTCACAGATCTTATACGTAAAGTAATTCCCACACACACTAGTCCTAAACCGTTTCAAATCCAACTTCCAACCATTGTTGCGAGTTGGGTTATCATTTAAACTAAACATACTTCTAAAATCGACATCGTTGAACCCTCGTAAGAGCTTGAAAACCTCGATCAGTTGACCGCGCAGCCTCCGAGTTTCAAGCGAAAACAAGTTCAGGGCGCGTAACCGTCGATTGTAGCCCATATGCCTAACGGAAGGGATTAACTTTGTGGCCCTCGCCTGCACTCGCTCCAGCCTCTCAATATCTTTCCTGAGGGTGGGCGACCAGAACTGCTCAGCATACTCCAGGTACGGCCGAACAAGGGAATTGTACAGTGAGAGCACAATCTCCTTGTTCCGAAACTGAAATTGCCTCCTGATATAACCCAATAGTTTCTGGGCTTTCTTTTCCACCTCTACACACTGTTTCGTAAACTTAAGGTCGCTGCTAATTAGCACACCCAAGTCCTTTTCTAAATCAGTCACCTCGATATTACTGCCCAACATCGAGTAGTCCGACTTGGGATTGGCGTAGCCAATGTGCATCACTTTGCATTTACCCAAGTTAAACGGCATTTGCCATTTTCGGACCACTCTCCTATCCTACCTAGGTCCGCACGCAGTTCCTCGATCGCTTCGGGCGTCCCAACATTGGCCCCAAGCTTGGTGTCATCAGCGAATTTGGCGATCGACTGACGATGCCACCGTCGATATCATTTATGTAAATGGTAAACAACAGCGGCCCCAAAACGGAACCCTGAGGAACCCACTAGTGACCGAGGCCCAACCCGAACTAGCCCCTTTAATTACCACCCTCTGCCGCCTATTCCTTAGCCAGTTTTCAATCCACCTACCTATTTCCCCACCGATACCCAGCGCGCGCACTTTCGCCATTAGCCGGCGGTGAGGTACCTTATCAAAGACTTTCTGAAAGTCGAGATAAAGTATATCAATCGCCCTACTCTTATCGTACTCACTCAACATGACGTGGAAAAACTCGAGCAAGTTGGTGAGACACGACCTATGCCGTCTAAACCCATGTTGGGAGTCTCCAAGCAGCTTGTAGGAATCCAAATGGTCAACGATTCTATCAGCTATTATCCTTTCTAATAATTTACCTACAACTGAAGTGAGACTAATAGGACGATAGTTCCCTGGACTTTGTGATCCCCTTTCTTAAAGATAGGGGTCACGTTGGCCTCCCTCCAGTCACCAGGCACCTGGCCCATCTCCAACGATTTGTTGAAGACTGTAGCCAGGTGGGGAGCCACCTGGTCGCGCACTTCTCGCAAAACACTGGGGAGAAACTGGTCTGGCCCAGGAGCCTTAAACGCGCTCAGTTTGTCTATTCTATGAGCAACGACTGTCGCGGTACATCTAACACTATCCAGGCCAGCACCTTCGTGCCTCACAGCTGGCTCGGGGATGACGCGGGTATCCTCCCTGGTGAACACTCCCGCAAAGTACTCATTAAGCACATTAGCGATGTCCGCAGAACGCCGCTTCCGTCCTTTAAAGGACCTATCATGCTTCTAATGGGCTTTCTACTATTAACATAACGGAAGAACTCCTTAGGGTTCCCCTTGCAGAGGCTTGCCACCCGTAGTTCTTCGTTACGTTTCGCTAGCCTAACCTTCGCCTTCACTTCCCTACACAGGCGGACATACGCTTCAGTGTTCTCGTGGGAACGATTGGCCTTCGCCCTCCTATACGCTACTTTCCTATTTCGGATAGCCGAAGCGATGCCACGATTGAACCACTTAGGCTGCGTTGAAGCAGGGGTGACCGGTTTTGAGGGTATGGCAGCAGACTGCAGCACCATAAACTCATCCCGGAATGCACTCCACACTCCCTCAACATCGCCGCCAACCTCTAACCCCATCTCTGCTACGCTATCCCTGAGGCTAACAAAGTTCGCCCGCCGGAGATCGAGCTTACTGCCTCTCGAGTTACTACGCTTCACGCGAGGGACGCACACACGGAACCTAATAAGACTGTGATCACTCCCGCACAACGATTCGTCAACGGTGAGGCCAGTGACGAGGTTGTCTTCGGTCGTGAACACTAAGTCCAGAACGCTTTCGCCTCGTGTAGGCTCGTTGACCCACTGAGTGAGGAAGTTCTCATCAGCAAAGTCAACTAGCCTCCTCCCTTCAGCATCGGCAGTCCTGTTTTCCCACTTTATGCCGCGACAGTTGAAGTCTCCTAAAACTACACACACCCTATCCCCTAGCAGGCTACTGAGTTCGGTGTACAGGGCTGTATCCTCCTCGAGGAGGAGATGCGGAGGTCTGTACACCAAGATTAACCTATAGTTCGTCCCTCCCACGTTCAGATCGACGCCAAGCAGCTCCCGTTCCGACCGGAACTGGCAGTCAACCGGACTCAACGTGTCTCGACGTATATTAGTACCCCACCCCCCTCCCACGGGTGCGGTCTTTGCGAAACATTCTATACCCGGGAATTTCGAACTCCCCAACGTAGTCCCTACGATCAGTATGAATCCAGGACTCGGTGATAGCAACGATATCCTGGTATTCTGATGCTAAAAGCGCCCGTAGCTCGCAAAACTTGTTCCTAATTGACCTAGCATTAAAAAGCATTGCACGGAGGGAGCCTTCCCTATTCTGACCGCCCCCTAGCACGACCCGTTTCCCGAACAGCCAGGGCTGTCGGGAGTTGAAGAGCCCCTCACTAACGAGGGGCAACTTCCGCAGGAGACTGAGCCCCCTCCAACGTAGGAGGAGGGTCACCCACCTGTACTCGACGCACACTTCAGTCGAAGTTATGTCCGCCACCGGCTCATCCTCATCTCTCTCCCGGTGGGGGCCCATCATCTCTCCCCGGACTCGACCTCACCATTCTGTATAGGTGCCGGTCGAGCAGCGCGCCTAGCACACCTTACCCTTGTTATTGAGGTGGACACCATCCCTCTGGTAAAGGTCCCACACTACCCGAAAATGCATCGAAGGGGTCAATAAACTTCACGCCCAGCGGAACGCACAAGTCGTGTACCCTCTCGTTGATGCCAATGAGAGAGAGAGAGAGAGAGAGAGAGAGAGAGGAGAGAGAGAGAGAGAGGAGAGAGAGAGAGAGAGAGAAGAGGAGAGAGAGGAGAGAGAGAGAGAGAGTGTGTGTGTGTGTTACAAGGAGTCAATGGCAACTGGTGTCAGGGAAAATTTTCTATACCCTCAAATAGTGTGCAAGATTTGGTCTAACCTTTTCTTGAACTGATCCACAGAGGAACTGTTCACAACTTCCGAAGGTAACCTGTTCCATGTGTCACAGATCTTATACGTAAAGTAATTCCCACACACACTAGTCCTAAACCGTTTCAAATCCAGCTTCCAACCATTGTTGCGAGTTGGGTTATCATTTAAACTAAACATACTTCTAAAATCGACATCGTTCAACCCGCGTAAGAGCTTGAAAACCTCGATCAGTTGACCGCGCAGCCTCCGAGTTTCAAGCGAAAACAAGTTCAGGGCGCGTAACCGTCGATTGTAGCCCATATGCCTAACGGAAGGGATTAACTTTGTGGCCCTCGCCTGCACTCGCTCCAGCCTCTCAATATCTTTCCTGAGGGTGGGCGACCAGAACTGCACAGCATACTCCAGGTGCGGCCGAACAAGGGAATTGTACAGTGAGAGCACAATCTCCTTGTTCCGAAACTGAAATTGCCTCCTGATATAACCCAATAGTTTCTGGGTTTTCTTTTCCACCTCTACACACTGTTTCGTAAACTTAAGGTCGCTGCTAATTAGCACACCCAAGTCCTTTTCTAAATCAGTCACCTCGATATTACTACCCAACATCGAGTAGTCCGACTTGGGATTGGCGTAGCCAATGTGCATCACTTTGCATTTACCCAAGTTAAACGGCATTTGCCATTTTTCGGACCACTCTCCTATCCTACCTAGATCCGCACGCAGTTGCTCGATCGCTTCGGGCGTCCCAACATTGGCCCCAAGCTTGGTGTCATCAGCGAATTTGGCGATCCAACTGACGATGCCACCGTCGATATCATTTATGTAAATGATAAACAACAGTGGCCCCAAAACGGAACCGTGAGGAACCCCACTAGTGACGGAGGCCCAACCCGCACTAGCCCCTTTAATTACCACCCTCTGTCGCCTATTCCTCAGCCAGTTTTCAATCCACCTACCTATTTCCCCACCGATACCCAGCGCGCGCACTTTCGCCATTAGCCGGCGGTGAGGTACCTTATCAAAGGCTTTCTGAAAGTCGAGATAAAGTATATCAATCGCCCTACTCTTATCGTACTCACTCAACATGACGTGGAAAAACTCGAGCAAGTTGGTGAGACACGACCTATGCCGTCTAAACCCATGTTGGGAGTCCCCAAGCAGCTTGTAGGAATCCAAATGGTCAACGATCCTATCAGCTATTATCCCTTCTAATAATTTACCTACAACTGAAGTGAGACTAATGGGACGATAGTTCCCTGGACTTTCGTGATCCCCTTTCTTAAAGATAGGGGTCACGTTGGCTTCCCTCCAGTCACCAGGCACCTGGCCCATCTCCAACGATTTGTTGAAGACTGTAGCCAGGTGGGGAGCCACCTGGTCGCGCACTTCTCGCAACACTCTGGGAGAAACTGGTCTGGCCCAGGAGCCTTAAACGCGCTCAGTTTGTCTATTCTATCGGCAACGACTGTCGCGGTACATCTAACACTCTCCAGGCCAGCATCTTCGTGCCTCACGCCTGGCTCGGGGATGACGCGGGTATCCTCCCTGGTGAACACTCCCGCAAAGTACTCATTAAGCACATTGGCGATGTCCGCGTCGGAGGTCCGCAGAACGCCGCTTCTAATGTGCTTTCTACTATTAACATAACTGAAGAACTCCTTAGGGTTCCCCTTGCAGAGGCTTGCCACCCGTAGTTCTTCGTTACGTTTCGCTAGTCTAACCTTCGCCTTCACTTCCCTACACAGGGGACATACGCTTCAGTGTTCTCGTGGGAACGATTGGCCTTCGCCCTCCTATACGCTACTTTCCTATTTCGGATAGCCGAAGCGATGTCACGATTGAACCCCTAGGCTGCGTTGAAGCAGGGGTGACCGGTTTTGAGGGTATGGCAGCAGACTGCAGCACCATAAACTCGTCCCGGAATGCACTCCACACTCCCTCAACATCGCCGCCAACCTCTAACCCCATCTCCCTACGCTATCCCTGAGGCTAACAAAGTTCGCCCGCCGGAGATCGAGCTTACTGCCTCTCGAGTTACTACGCTTCACCGAGGGACGCACACACGGAACCTAATAAGACCGTGATCACTCCGCCCAATGATTCGTCAACGGTGAGGCCAGTGACGAGGTTGTCTTCGGTCGTGAATACTAAGTCTAGAACGCTTTCGCCTCGTGTAGGCTCGTTGACCCACTGAGTGAGGAAGTTCTCATCAGCAAAGTCAACTAGCCTCCTCCCTTCAGCATCGGCAGTTCTGTTTTCCCACTTTATGCTGCGACAGTTGAAGTCTCCTAAAACTACACACACCCTATCCCCTAGCAGGCTACTGAGTTCGGTGTACAGGGCTGTATCCTCCTCGAGGAGGAGATGCGGAGGTCTGTACACCAAGATTAACCTATAGTTCGTCCCTCCCACGTTCAGATCGACGCCAAGCAGCTCCCGTTCCGACCGGAACTGGCAGTCAACCGGACTCAACGTGTCTCTGACGTATATTAGTACCCCACCCCCCTCCCCACGGGTGCGGTCTTATATGAGAGAGAGAGAGAGAGAGAGAGAGAGAGAATCTTCGGTCCAGATTGAGGCGTCGTGCCCACCCTATGGGGAATGGCTTGTCAGATGTGTATATATATATGTGTGTGTGTGTGTGTGTGTGTGTGTGTGTGTGTGTGAATCCGAAAATCCCAGCAAAAACAAAAGAAATTTTATTCCATGCTTTAATCAGTCTCGGAAAGACCTCCGTGCAGTAAAGGATTAAGCAAACGTCTCTTAACTCATTACTGCACAGACGTCTTTCCGAGACTGACTCAAATTGTGTGGCATTTAACATTTTCTTCAAATCTCCGAAAAACGAGTAATTTTAAGAACTATTTAGTCGGGATGGAAATCAGATTCGAGTCTATTTTCGGAAGCTTCGAAGAGACCAGCGATTTAACTTTTTTTTAAACTATTGAAGAGACTTCGTTATAAATAAAGTTCGTCAGACGCGAAAAATGCTCATCATTGGAACAATAAAATGTACACTCGTTTCTCCTTAAATTTCTACTTTATTTCATGAATCACCGATTGTCTAACATTAATCACGAAGAAAATTCTTGCCACGCTTTACGATGAATTAAAGAGGTGAAAGACGCTGAAGACTTTCTGTATTGGGGTTAATTGTTTGAAAATATATCCTTCCCTTTAAAAATTACAATGGCTCGCGAGTCGTGACTGATGAATTAACGAACGTTAGTTCTATTTTCATTCCTTATACAGTATATACTCATATATGTTACGGCCTTTACGCGAAATCGGCCTTTTGCAAAAGGGTTAAAGTCGTGATACTTTTGTTAAACAACGAAAATATCATGACTTGACCTAACCAATCGTCAGAGTGGACAGTTGATTTAGGTTAATTCAATGCCCGGTTAGGTCAACTGTTCACCCTTGACGATTGGTTTGGTTAAGTCATGATTTTCGTTGTTTAACGAAAATATCACGACTTAACCTTTTGTAAAAATGCCGATTTCGCAAAAAGGCCGTAATATATATATATATATATATATATATATATATATATTATATGGGATGAATTTCACAGCTAGTACTTCCAATGCTTTATTTAACCATATGTATAGATGTAACCATAGCATCAAGTGGGATAGTTCTAAAGCGCTTGTTAAAAACAGAGATATAATAGAACGAAATATTCTAGAATGTGCATTTATTCATTTAAAAACAATTTCAATAACAGCTCGGGGACTTATAAAATTGACGATATCATGTTAAAATTTCTTTTGCCTCTCATTAACCCTTGTTAAGTATGTGCTAATTGTTTTGTTTTTCCTGTACGTTGTATATATATATGGGCTTCTCGCCTTTTAACTTCATTCCCTGACGAGGTGTAGCTTTGAATACACGAAAGGCCTTGGAATCGTTTTTCTTTTTCCTTGTGGGTTTGCAGCATATATATATATATATATATATATATATATATATATATAATGACCGATGAGGCGAAATTCGAAACACAAAATCAGATAGCGATAAATAAAGCAAAAAGAGTCGCGGGACAGGTACTAAGAACGTTCAAAAGAAGGGACAGGGCAGTAATGATTCCCCTGCTAAAAACACTGATTAATTATACCAAAACTTGAATACTGTTCAGTTTTGACGTCCCCATATAAAAAGGAAGATACTAATAAACTAGAAGAAACTCGGAGACATTTCACGGCAAAGGTTGATGCCTGCAAAGAGCTCAACTACTGGGAAAAACGACGTAAACTAAGTCTGTACTCCCTGGAAAGAAGCTTGGTTGTCAGAGGCCAAGACTTTTTAACCAGCTTCCAAAGCACCTCAGAAACGTTACAGGGGTCAAAGTTGAAGTCCTGGCTCAGGACGGTACCAGATGAGCCGAGTGTACCTGGCTATATATGGTGGAGAGCGCAAGAAAGCAACTCGCTCCACCACCAAGCCAGACCTAGAGGCGGGGCCACCAGCTTGACCTTCGTGTAAAGAGACCAATGCAGGGAACAGCAACGAGGTTTATATACTGGTCAAAAAAAGAAACGCAATTAGCTTGCATATGGTGTAAAATTTAAGTTGTTAGTGGTATTATCACAGTTTCAAGATTATGGTTAAATGTTTGTTCAAATCTTTTAAAGCCACTTAGTGCATGTTTTTAAACCTGACTAATCCCGGCTAAGACGCCATTTTGTTACAAACAATAAACAGAGATTAAATTGAATGTATTCTTTATGAAGGCATGCATTTTTTCTTTGACTTCACAGAATACACACTGCCCGTTGGGAAAACCAAACTTTTTCCCGCGATTGAGGCATGCCACGACTCTGAGAGGTCAACAGAGGTGGTGCCTTGGGCATGTTGGATGCAGGCATGTCTGCTGTCCAAGTTGCACAACGAATGCATGTGCATCCCAGCACAATCTCTAGGCTTGTTAGACAGTACAATGCCACAGGAAGTGTTCAGGACCTGCCAAGACGTGGGCGACCTCGTGTGACGACCCAACGCCAGGATCGCCACATTGTACTGCAGCACCTGCGTCATCGGCAGCGGAATGCTCGTCAGACAGCCAGAGAGACACCTGGTATCCACAACAACAGAATTAGTGACCAGACCGTCAGAAACCGACTCCGTAATGGAGTGGAGCATGACAGATGGGGAGGACCAAGTGTCATGGTTTGGGCAGGAATTGCCTTTGCTTCAAGAACTGAGCTGGTGGTTGTTGATGGCGCTCTGACTGCCCAGCGCTACAGGGATGAGATTCTTCACCCACATGTTCTTCCATTCATGAGGCAACATCCAGAATTGGTGCTCCTGCAACAGGACAATGCCAGACCTCATGCAGCCAGGATAGTGCAGGCGTACCTGCAGGGACAACAGGTGCAGACCTTACCATGGCCAGCCTTCAGCCCAGACATGTCACCGATAGAGCACACATGGGATGAACTTGAACGGCGAGTTCGCAGACGTCAGCATCAGCCGCAGAACATCAGGGAACTGACCAATGCAATTATTGAAGAATGGAGGGCCATCCCTGTTGCTTTCCTGCAGAGACTGTGAGGTCGATGAGGGCCAGACTCCAAGCCTGCATTGTGGCTAGGGGTGGCCATACGCGTTATTGACTGTTTGTTATGTTAAAGAATCATTTACTATATACTGAGTCCTCATGTTTATTAATAAATCTCAAAAATTGCGTTTCTTTTTTTGACCAGTATATATATATATATATACCTTACCTTATGAACCTTATGTTGTTTCGTGTGTTGGTCTCTCTTCACACGGAGGTCAAGCTGGTGGCCCCGCCTCTAGGTCTGGCCTGGTGGAGGAGCGAGTTACTTTCTTGCGCTCTCCACCGTACATAGCCAGGCACGCCCGGCTCTACTGGTACTGTCCTGAGCCAGGCATCCAGTCTTTTCTTGAAGACTTCAACTTTGACCCCCGTTACGTTTCCGAGGTCCTTAGGAAGCTGGTTGAAAAGTCTTGGCCCCCTGACAACCAAGCTATTTTCCTTCAGGGTTGAGGAGGTCCCTTGTCGTGCTTTTAATTTGGGAACACTACACATTCTGCCTTTCCTATTTTCCAGTGTTGTTTGAATGGTAATTGGGTTTAGTTTTAGGTTTGGTACCAGTTTTTCGATCATTTTCCATATGTAGATTATGATGTACCTCTCTCTTCTTCTTTCCAGTGAGTACAGATTTAGTTTACGTAGTCTTTCCCAGTAGTTGAGTTCTTTGCAGCCATCAATCTTGGCTGTGAAATGCCTTTGCGTTTCTTCTAGTTTATTAGTTTCTTCCTTTTTATATGGGGACGTCAAAACTGAGCAGTATTCAAGTTTTGGTATAATCAGTGTTTTTAGCAGGGGAATCATTACTGTCCTGTCCCTTCTCTGAACGTTCTTAGAACCTGTCCGGCGACTCTTTTGCTTTATTATCGCTATCTGATTTTGTGTTTCGAATTTCGCATCATCTGTCATTATTATCCCGAGATCAATCGCTTCATGCTTCTCTGAATTTCCTGTCTATCTGGAGCATAATATGCAGTCTGTTTAAGTTCTTCTTTTCTACCATATCTCAAGAGTTGAAATTTCTCGGCGTTGAATGACATGTTGTCTTCTGACCATTTGTATATTTTGTTCGTGTCCCTCTGCAAGGCCTCCACGTCATGTACATCGCTGATTTTTCTGCTGATCTTTGTATCGTCTGCAAAGGATGTTACTATACTATTGCTGTTTACTCCGCTGTCTATGTCTGTTAGCATGATAATGAACAGGAGTGGGGCCAGTACTGCCCTTGTGGTACTGAGCTGCATACTTCCGATTCTGATGATGAATACCTTGAATTTTGACGACCTGCAGACGATCACTAAAGAAGTTGTAGATCCATTTTCCCACTTTGCCTGTTATTCCCATGTCTTTAATTTTATGCCTATTATACCATGGTCACATTTATCGAAAGCTTTAGCAAAATCTGTGTATATAACATCGTAGTTGTCATTGCCTTCCAATGCATCTAGGATATTGTTGTAGTGCTCTATTAGTTGTGATAGGCATGATTTACCTGATCGGAATCCATGCTGATTTTCGTTGAATCTTTCCCGTGTCTCCAGGAAATCATAAATTTTCTCTCTAACTATTCTTTCAAATACTTTGGTGAGGTGGGACGTCAATGACACTGGTCTATAGTTCTTTGCTTGAGATCTGTCCCCTCCTTTATATATAAGGACAATGTTTGCTCTTTTCAAGATGCTCGGTATTTCCCCAGTGTCTAGGGATCTTCTCCATATCAGTATAAAGGTGTAGCTATTTCATTTTTACAGTTTTTTAATCAATAATGCGTTCCAATTGTCCGGACCTGCAGCTGAATGTAGTTTCATTGTACGTTTCATATATATATATATATATATATATATATATATATATATATATAATATATATATACCCCGCAAGGGGGTTCTAAGCTCGTGCTCTTGAGTGCTTCTTTGTGCTCGTTTGTACGTGCTTGTTCCTGGAGGTTTCACGTGCGCCCTCCCGGCCCTAGCACCCAAGGATGATGGGGCTCGACCCTGCAGTCCTTGTCATCCTTGGTCTTTTTCCACTTCGACTGTCCCCTCCACCCTTTCTTTTTCCTCTGTCTTTCCTCTCACTTTTTCTTTGTTTTTCCGCTGAGATATGCCCTTTAAATAGAGGCGAATCGGTTCTTCCTGAACTAAAAAAAAAAAAAAAAAAAATATATATATATATATATATATATATATATATATAGGGTCTGTCAAAAAAAACTAACCAATTTGAAATCTCTATAAAATGCACAATTTGATAGAGATTTCAAATATTTTTTACACTAAATAAATAAAAGGCTCATAAATAATCTGTGATAATTTTATAACTTTATTTTAAATATTTTAGGAGTTATGCGGTTATTTCAACAGATTGCGAAAATTTCAGTTTTTCTCATTATGTAATATCTTCTTTTTTCTCTTTTTCAGAATTTGTTTAGATTTAAAATTTTTCGTGAATACCTCTAAATATGCCATTCTCACATGAAGCTAAAATAATTATAAAGCATTATAGAGTTGAAAAAGGTTATAGTGCAAGGAAATTACTTTCTGAATTCGATTATAAAGGATGGACTACAGTAGATCAGGTTTAGATTACTTATTCAGAACTATCGATGAAACAGGAAGCATTGAAAGGAAGGTTGGTAGTGGGAGACCAAAATCAGTTAGAGTAGATGAAAATATCAGAAAGTGGAGGAACGTATCCTTAGTCAAGAGGATCGACCTGGTAGCCGCATAACACCTGCTCAAATATCAAAAGAACTAGAAATATCAGAATCAAGCGTAAGAAGGATTATTAAATCTGATCTGCAATTTAAACCATTTAAAAGAGTGCATGGACAAAGATTGTCAGAAGTAAACTGTCAGAAAAGAGTTGAGAAATCCAAACATACTTTACGTATAATAACTGAAGATAAACTTTCCAAGACATTTTTTACGGATGAAAAACGTTTTATGGTAGAGCCACCAAGAAACTCACAGAATGACTGGGTTTATTCTGATGTTGTGAAGAAAAATGAAATTCAAGATGAAAGACTGTACGGAACAAGGAGTCACTTCTTCTAGCGTCATGGTTTCTGTTGGAGTGTCCAAGTTGCGAAAAACTTCAATATTTTTTATTGAGCCAGGAGTGAAAATTAATGCTCAATATTATTCAAATACCCTGCTTGAGAAAATGCTTCCAGAAATGAGAAACGTGGCTAGTCAAGGTTACTTTATTTTTCAACAAGATGGTGCAACATCACATACTGCCAAAACAACCATCGAATATTTGAAAAAGAATGTGCCTGAATTTCTGGAACCGAATAATTGGCCACCTAACAGCCCTGACCTAAACCTGTAGACTACGGAATATGGGAAAACTTGGCAGAGAGAGTGTATAGGAACAGAATAAGGGATGTCAATCATTTGCGTGAGTTGATTATCGCAAAATGGGCAGAGCTCCCCCAAGAGCAAATAAATCGAGCAATAGACTAATTCAGACCAAGATTAAAAAAAGTGATAGAAATGCAAGGGAATCATATTGAACAGTCTTTTAATTTTATTAAACTAAAAATTATGTACAGTATATCGTAAAAAAAAAATTTTTCATGTAAGTAGGAGAATCTCACTTTTTAGTTAATTATTAATAAAATTAACAATTCTGAAGATATCGTCATAAAAATTTAAAGGATAATAGGTGATTACCTATACTTTATTGTGTAAAAATTCAACTTAATTAGATAAATGGTTTTGTTTTAATAAAGGTTTGAATTTGGCTTAGTTTTTTTGACAGACCCTGTATATATATAACCTTTGGAATGCGCCTCGGTGGTGTAGTGGCTAACGTCGCTGACTACGAATCCATCGGCCCCGGGTTCGAGACCCGACGGCAGCCAGCGCGCAGCAAAACCCAGCTGTTCATCCCTCCACACAATAAAGTGGTATATATATACAGGGCGTCCCAAAAAATGTATACACACTTTAACAGCTGATAGCTCAATTGATGTTTCTTTCTTTCCAAGTTAAACCCATTAGAATTAATAATGGCAGTCAGACTAAGCTTTGAACAAAGGAAATTCATTCTAAAATGCTACTGGAAGTGTGAAAACGCAGTTGAAGTGCAAAGACAGTTTAGGAGGAGTTTCAAACAGATCCACCAACGCGACTTACCATCACTCGAATTAGAGATAAGTTTGAAGCCGATGGAACTGTTCAGAATGTCCACAAGAAGCGTTCTGGAAGACCACGGACATCGACAAGCCCCACAAAGCAAGAAAGAGTACTGGAAACGTATCACCAAAGTCCAAGAAAATCTGTGCGGCAAGCGAGTCATGAGGTAGGAATTTCAGAATCGTCTGTCCAACGCATTTTGAAGCGCTGTCAATGGAAAAGTTACATTCCAAGATTAGTCCATGCTATTAATGAAGATGATCCGGACCGAAGAGTGGAGTATTGCGAGTGGTACTTGGCACGATGTGGATGTGGATTGGACGAAGGGGTTTCGTAGAATACCCTCCGCGTTCACCAGACCTCACACCACTAGACTTTTTTTTATGGGGATACTTAAAAGACAAAGTCTACGCTATAAAACCTGCAACAGTCGCTGAATTGAGAGCAGCCATTGAACGAGAATGCACACAAATACCAAACGAAAGTTTCGTGATGTTTGCGATTCCATTGCTTCGCGTATCAGCAGTGCCTGGACCAGAACGGACGTCAGTTTGAAAACAGGCGTTGACAAAACAATTAAATAATGTCTGTAGATTCTATTACATTTTGAAAATGAAATGTATTTTAATAAACACTGCCTTTATAATTATTTAAAGTGTGTATACATTTTTGGGACGCCCTGTAATATATATATTATATATTATATAATATATATATATAATATAATAATATATAATATATATATATATATAATCAAAGATTTAGCAAGAGGCGCGCGAGACCTACGAACTAGGGATATTACCGTAAGTTTTCCTCGCTGTATGAAGATCGAGCATGAACTTCGAATTGGTGAAGAGTAAGTAAACAGCGTATCTATGGGCAACCCGTACACAGCATTTGACACATCGCGCCCCATGTGATGGGAGGATATATTGGGACACACAATTGTCTCAGCCAGCGAACCTGAAAACCGAAGTCAACGTTAAGAATTCAAACTTGAGTGTGAAAGAATGAAGCGCTCCAAGCTGCTACTGCTACTACTTCTTGCAGAGGAACCATTCACTCATTTTCTTCCAAATTCTTAAAATTATTTAAATTCCTTCTTTAGCCACTTAATGAAGAAAAAAAATAAGCAATTGCCTAAGTTACAATTCCGTTTAGATGAGTTAATTCTGAATCAGCTTCATTTTAAAGTATTTGCTTCGAAATTTGGATGACGATGAATTTTTAACACGACCTTCGCATTCCATTTTTAAAATTTAACATTATTAATGTTCAGTGACAATGCAGAGCTAAACACGATGCCAAAACTGAAATCTTCTGAATTCGGATATCGAGTAAAATCAGAAAATTGTCTCGCAAAAGTTTAACTTAGGTTTTAATTTAAAAAAAAAAAATTAAATGTTTAGCTATGGCCAGAAGAGTTGAAACGTCTTAACATTTTTTGTAATGAGGTCAGTATTAACACAAATTACGTATAACATCACTGATGCAAATCGAGTACTGATAATGAATTTAGGGTGCTACTGTAGTATGGAGTCTACCTACAATTGGTTTAGGTTTGGTCATGATATTTTCGTTAAAACTAACGAAAATGTCATGACTAAACCTAAACCAATCGTCAAGAGCGATTGACATTGGGATGTAAACAAGATAAAAAAATATAATTAAAAGGTAGTGTTGGTTCTGCTGATTCTCATTTCTCAAGTCTTTTTATTTTTAAATTCATGTTTTATCTTTCCAGCCACTCAACTTTCGCAGCCTCGAGTTAGATATTTATTAAGTCGATTTAGTCAAGCATAGGCAGATACTGTAATTAATGAAAAAGTGCTTAAATCATTGTAATAGGGCATCTTGCGAGAAACAGCTCTGGACTAGTGTTAAAACCTAGTCCAGTATTTAGCCCTGATAGTCCCTGTTCAACTCAAGAAAAGGCAAGATCATAGTCCATTACTGAAGCCAGAAGGTATGTTTTGAAGTTTAGCACTAAGGATTCAAAACTTAAGTGTTCCTTCTAGGCAGACAATCCAGTGTGGTGCAGGAGTCCAAATTTCTGGAAGCATTGCCAGTGTGCTTTGGCTTATAAACCTTTAATTAAGCTATTGAATGTGAATTTATTAAGTACCTATACATGTTGTCTTGTCCAAATAAATTGGGAACGAAACAAGAGAAGAAATCCAGTAATAAAATATTGTTAAAATCTAGAAAGTTAAGACCCTCCAAAGTTTAAGAAAGTTATTTAGAATTTAGGGGTTTTGTACATAAATCATCTTTATATGTTCATTATCATCACTAACCTTTATTAACCTCATCATCATTTAATTTAAGATTGACGTTTCTTATTGTCTAGAACCTCCAGAATAAATTGTAAATAATTATTGATACAATTTTTTGTCCAAGTCTAGAAATGGGAGGCTTTCGAAATGGAAGGTCCTGTCTAACCAACTTGATTGAATTTTATGATGGAGCCCTATTGCATTTGGACAATAAAGAGCCAGTAGATATAGTATACTTAGATTTTGCAAAGGCATTTGATACTGTTCCTCATGCAAGATTGTTGGTAAAAGTTAGAGCCCATGGTAAAAGAGGTCATATAGCTGACTGGATAGAAGAATGGCTGAGAAACAGAAAACAGAGAGTTCATTTAAATGGAAATAAGTCTACTTGGAGACCCATATTGCGGAGTCCCACGGGGGTCTGTGCTGGGACCTCTGCTTTTTGTTGTCTATATAAATGATCTAGAGAAGGGCCTATCATGTAAAACCTCAAAATTTGCTGATGATACAAAATTAGGCCATAATGTTAAGTCAGTAGCAGGAGCAATGACAATACAAAAAGACTTAGACAGAGTAACAGCCTGGGCAGATAAGTGGGAGATGAGACTTAATGTTGATAAGTGCAAGGTTATGCATATTGGGCCAAAAAATCCAGAATTTGAATACAATATGGAGGGAATTTGGATTAAAAATGATGATAAAGAGAAAGACTTGGGTGTCACTGTGACTAATGAACTTAAACCCTCAAATCACTGTATGGAAATCAGAAATAAAGCAAATGCTAGACTCAATCTCATGCTGACACACATTGAATACAAATCACCCAATATTATAAAGCAACTATACAGTATACATTTCATATGTGAGACCCCTCCTTGAATAATGTATTCAATTTAATAGTCCCTATTTGATACAAGATATTGAAAAACTGGAAAAAGTACAGAAATGAGCAACAAGAATGATCCCATCTCTAAGACAATTGACATATAAGGAAAGACTGGCGTATCTAAACATGTTCTCATTAAAAAGGAGGAGGTTAAGGGGTGATATGATAGAGGTGTATAAAATGATAAAAGGGTTGGATAAGATAGATTTTGATTTTCTTTTCATTAAAGATCACAATAACCAGACTAGAAGTCATAGTATGAAATTATTTAAGCCAAGATGTAGAACAAATTTAAGAAAACATAGTTTTACAGAGTAATTAAGTTTTGGAACAGTCTGACAGAAGTGGTGATTTCAGACACACTTGATTCTTTCAAAAGAAGGTTGGATAGTTTGATGTCTGCAAGGGACATCTGGTGATAGTGTTTAAGCCCATTTTTATTGCATGAATGGTACTAATTTATTTCATATATATTATGTGCATTTAGGTGATAGATCCCACAGCTCAACACAAGTGTTGTGGGATATAGGGAGGCAGCATCTTGGGTTAGGGGATACTCTCTGTCCTTACACACCCCATTTAAAGAGATTCCTCTGCTGAGTGGTACCCCCCATAGTACTGTGAGGTATTGAAAAATTCATGATCTTCACTTGCCCCACAAACACCTTTAAATGGGAGACCCAAAATGGGTGCACACACATTTCTACATTACTGTACAGTCTTTACAGCCACACCTACAGTTTTCCTCCTAAGTATATATATTGTAATGTATATGGTTGTAAATTGTGACTTGGTCCGCAATTGATATGGACCGTGACTTATTTTTGGTTGGCAAGGTACTGGTATTGATGGGTACCGTAATGAAATTGACTGGATTCTTTGGATCTGATATATTTGCATGTCAGTTATAAATAGATAGAGAGTGTAACATATTTGTGGATAGTAGCCTATTATGAATTTGATCCTCTGGATCCAGAGATTCTATCTTTAGTTTTAAATTGATAATTACCGTATATACTCGTGTATAGGTCAAGTTTTTAAGACTGAATTCTTAGGCAAAAATTAGGGGGTCAACCTATATAAGGGTAACATTTTCGTGGGGTTGAAATCCATGCACGATGGGGAGGGCTAGGAGCTACTGTTAGCCTCAGACATGAAAAATATTTACCATTTAGTACCAGTAAACAATGAAAACATAAAATATGTACCAATTATTAAAATAACCAAGACACAATTGGAAATGGCTGTTACACAGTAGGTTGTCAGTAACCTGTCTATACATGATGACATGTTTAAGGTCACCTAGACGCAGTTGCCAGTTTCTAGTTTTTGGAAATGAGTTTTATATGCCATAAAATATGATGCTTTATTACCCTTTGTTGTTCCATTACCCTCAACAACTGGGGTCAACCTATACACGAGGCATATGATAAATTAATGATTTCTTGGCCAAAAATCAAGGGTCGACCTATACACGAGATCGACCTATATTTGGGTATATACGGTAATTAGTTTTGTAAAAATTGGTTGTTGCCAATGTACAGGCAGTTTTTACATAGTGGAGCCACCTCGACGGTGTAGTAGGGACCACTGATTATCAAATTATGGTAGTTGTGTGTATTAACCTTCATTTCTTTCTCTCCCATACAGGTTTGAATGCCATAACCCCCATAAAATCTAGACCCATAAAACCTAGTCAGAAGTGTTTTCTAAGGTTATCACAAAAATGGGTTTTCATTTAAGAAGTCCTAAAACATTTGCTTAAATTTACCTTGAATTGATTTTGACTTTCCGGACAAATGTGAGTAAACCGTCAAGCACGGTATTGGTCCTGAAATTGATAGGAGTGACAATCTTAACAGGCCAACAAACAAAGTGCACATTGTGACTTGTTATAAGGATAATGTCTGCTGCTGAAACGAGAAGTTAAGAAAGACAGAAAAAAAAAATGACGTTTATCTAATGCGTTTAACTTCTTGAACTCGAACAATAGTCGCAGAACATTCTGAAAGTTTAAGTGGTGGTATCTGCACGTCAGTTAAGGCCAGGTATAAATAACACCTTGCCCTCCTTTCCATTTAGCTTAGTCAGGGTTGTCTAGGGTATAAATATGGTATGTAAAAAAGAAGGACATTTAAGTTTCAAGATAAGGATTCAGGACGCAACTTATCATTGTTTCTTGATTCATCCCTATTGTAACCCGAAGGAGCTTGTCTTGACCATTGTAATGCAAAGATAGATTGCTTGCTTTGCCTAAGTCCAGTTGTTCGTGACCATGTGTTAACATAGATATTAATATATGTTCTTGTGATTGACACTGCGTGTACATTTGTAAATATATATCTTATTGCTTGTCTGCCCGCTTACTCTAATGTTTTTGCTTCACCCTGCCTAACCCCCGTTTCTCTGACTTTTTCCTCCCTTTCATGTGTTGTATAGAATGTAACTTCCCTTTTCCCATCAATAAAAATTGTTCATGGTTGTTCCTCTGGTCTGTTTGTCTTCCAACCCATTGAGATTACAGTTTGATTGGCTACGGCATTGTCATCGTGAATGTGGTGAGTATTTTTGTTTCATTTTTCGTGGAATATTGGAAGGTCCTGAGGTTGGGTCAGTCCGGTGGGCATTGGGACACTTAACTAATCGCCTTGTTTCTCTGTTCTGAGGATAACGAGATCACGCCTGGAGGGTCGTCGAGATCGACGAGACTCCTGAAAATTCACCGCATCAGGAATCATTAGGCGTCCATCCTCCCTCAGCCAACGGGTCGTCTTCGGGTGTTTGGTTTTGAAGTAAGTCTTCTCCCCGTACCGGTAGAAAATAATTGCATGATTGAAAAATGTTGTCGGGTGGTTCAAATTGATTCGGACCTTCACTGTTTTACTGGATAACCCCACCGCAACATTTTTGGTGCCCAGACCCGGGAAAAGGGAGGCACCCAACGTTGACGGCTTTGGCTTAGCACAGACGAAAAAAAATGTCAGATTTAGTTCAGCTCAAGACCCAGGTTGCCCAACTTGTTGACCTGGTCAAGGAGCAGAAACAACAAGCTCTAGAATCAGAGCAGAACTGGACGCAGCAGTTGGTGGACTTTGAAACGGTCTGGAAAGGAAAGTATGACCGGTTGTCCAAAGAAAATGATGATCTTGTGGCCAGAAGTGAATACTGGCAAGAAAACAAGCAGCCAGAGAAGAACAAGAACTTCAGAGTGCCCGTCAGGAATATGAAGACCTCGTACCAGATAACGACATGGAGCAGGAGGAGGAGGTCAGAAAAGAGCTGTCCAAGAATTCTCGATCATGGAAACGTTCAGACGTCAGCTTCAACAGGGCTTATAACCTCAGTTCCGAATCATCTCATGATGAGGAGTCAAGCTCATCAGACGAAATCAACGTCAAGAAGGAGGAAACGCGCCCTAGATACCCATCATCCTGAAAATATCATCATAGGGTCCCGCAGCTAACACCCATGAATGTTCCCGAATTGGATGACTTCAATGTCAACAGTGGACGCTCCTTTCCCGAATATCTTGAAGCGTTTGAGCGCCACTGTACCTCAAAATATAATTGCGAAAGACGAGATTGGACAGGAACGTTAGGAAAGCACTTGACCGGAAAACTTCGAGACTTGTACCATGCTTATGGGGATTGTGGTATCGAATATGACAACATGAAGGCAAAACTGTTAACATGGCATAAGAGAATCAAGAAGACTGTGACCACTGGAAAGGTTGCTGAATTCAAGAATGCCAAAATGAAGTCAGGGGAATCTCCAGATGTATATGCAGTCAGATTGGAGACATTGGCACAAAAGGCATTTCCTCAGAAAGACGTCGAGACCAGCAAGGAGTTAAGAAGAAAGTATCTCGAGACTGTCCCCTCAGCCCTGTCACAACACCTATCGAGGATAATAATGGAAAACAAGACTCTGCACCATAAGAAGGTCTACTGGTCCAACATTTGGATTTTGTGGCCTTACAAGAAAATGAAAGACCTGGAAATCCGACCACACCTGAACCAATAGAAGTCTTCCAAATGCAGGTCCCTGTTCAGTTTTCCGAAAATCTTGATTCTTCCAGACAGGGATTTGTTCCTCAGAGCCAGCCACGACCAGGCAGGAATAGAGGACGCGGTCGTGGACGACGCAATGGAAATGGGACAAGCGTTTTCTCACAGAGGCAAGGAGGGTCAAGAGAAAACCAGCAAGGACAGGATCGCTCACGAAATCAACGACCAAATCAGGAAAGCAGTTACACGCCAGGACCCTCGCCCAACCCTAGGGAACAACGACAACCCAGAACTCATGAGGAGGGAATCCAGCAACGGAGCAACAGATGAAGAGGAATGTCAGTGGTGTACCAGAAAAGGACATAATGAGGCCAATTGCCGAAGGAAGAATGGTGCTGTTTGTTGTGTGGCGCGTTGGACCATTTTGTCCGTGAGTGCTCCAGAAATTCCCAGAGAACACCAACCCCTGACCCTACTACACAATATCATTGTTCCCGCTGTCAGGGCCCTCACCCTGGCATGTATTGTCCCTTGAGAAGTCGACATCAATCGACATCAGGGAATCAAAATATGGAAAATCATGAAGGCCAACACCATCCCAGTCGGAAAACTAAGCATGGCCAACGAGGACAGGGACTCGTTGGAGGATTGTCACAATCCCTGATAATGATGACCATCCCAGATCTAGATGTACTCCAGAATGTGCCCCCCTAGCAACTACTGTTCCTGAAGACCCCTGGTTGTGTGACTCACAGAGCGATTTGAAAAGTCATGCTCCAGAGAAACCAGGGGAGCTTGGCCAACAGCCAACGACCCCTATTGCAGCTTCTGGAACGATTTTCCACGAACAAGCGGCACCAGTTGTGGAACCTGATCTACCTACCCTTGATTTTCGAGGAGTTAAGTTTGCAGAACTGGAGCCAGCAAATGTACTCACCTGGATGTTGTGATTAATAACACTATCATAAACAGTCTTATCGACACAGGGGCTCAAGTTAGTTTAATATCGGGAGGGCTGGTTGAGCAGTTGGGGTTGGTTCTGGATACACAAGACAGTATACCCATTCGTGGGATAGGTAAAGACCTTGCATGCCACACTCTGGGGTCAATAAATATTGCACTTTCTCTACATAACATCGTCATGAAGCCTTGTACATTTCTGGTAATCCCGCATTTGGACACAAATTATCCACTTTTCCTCGGTCTAGATTTTTAAGAAAGAATGGCTTGCAAGTAAATTTGTCACGTCGAAGAATATCTGGAACTTGTGAGGATGGATCTAAATGGGATGTGTATTTGGGTTCAGGTGGAACAGAGTGTACGAAGCATAGATACCAAGTTAAATGTTGGGCAGCTGAAAGTGTGCAAAGAAATGATTGTGGACCTGTTCGAGTGCCAGTAGAGTGGAAGGAGAGAGAAAGTGAATTGAATGGTCCTTGCGCATGTTCACAAGGGGCAAGCATGTGGTTTTATGATGGCAGTGCAGTGAATGCTCATTTAGGTGATAAGGTAATTGGAGTGCCAGGTATCATGAATGTTGAGCAACCGTCAGTTTTATTGTATACAAGGGGGAAGTCATTGGGAAAGATTAAAAAGGGAGACCTAATAGGATACATGTACACAATCGTTATACCTGAACATGAAAGTAATGTGCTCCAGTGTAGAACTGCGACGCAGGGAGATATAGGCCCGAGTCAAGTGTCTCCAACTCTTCAAGATTGGACTCCAGAGCGTATACAGTCAGGAATAAGTCTGGATGAGTTAACCCCAGACCAGAAGGAAAGTGTTCATCGCCTGTTGGAATCCCGAAAGGAAGTATTGAGTCGTGGAGATTCCGATGTTGGTGCAGCGAGAATGACCCCACACCGCATCGAACTCTACGATGAAACCCCAATTTTTCAACGTCCAAGGAGATTTCCAGAACCTATCACACAGGCAATTGAAGATCAGTGTCAAGAACTTCATGAACTTGGTATTATTGAACCTACACTTCACCATGGAGTGCTCCGGTAGTCCCGATTAGAAAGCCGGATGGTTCCATCCGGTTATGCGTTGACTATCGCAAGTTGAATAAAATTACCAAGCCAGATAGGTTCCCGATGGCCAACCTTACAGATTCGGTATATAGTCTCCATGGAGTAAGGTACTTCACGACCCTAGACCTTGTCCGCGGCTACTATCAAATGCCTATTGAAGAGGATAGTCGTGACTATACCGCATTCTCAACACCTCATGGCCATTGGCGTTTCAGAAAACTCAGTTTCGGCTTGAGGAATGCTCCATCAGCTTTTCAACGTGAAATGCAGGAAGTCCTGAAGAGTTTTTCCAGAAAGAACGTGCTTGTTTATATTGATGACATCTTGATTATGGAAAAGACCTTTGCAGCTCACCTGAAGTTAGTAGACAGTGTTTTGAAAGTCCTGGAAGATCATGGAATTAAGATCAAGCCTCCAAAGTGCAGATGGTTCAAGTCAAAAGTACCCTTCTTAGGACACACAGTTAGCTCTAGTGGATTATCAAAGTCTCCAGAATATATGGAAAAGGTTAGTAACTTCCCAAAACCTACCACCATTCGTGAATTGAGGGAATTTCTTGGACTCATCAACTTCCAACGAAAATTCCTACCGCAATGTTCCCCTCTCGCAAAACCCTTGTCAGAGCTCACTGGTAAATCCGCTTCGACTAATCTTCAATGGACACCTGAAATGGAGTCTTCTTTTGACGCACTCAAGACTGAGATGCAGAGGGAGATAGAGCTTGCATTTCCAGATTATCGTGAAACTGCCGAAAAGATAAACCTATGGGTGGATGCCTCGCTATCGGCGCCGGAGCATGCTTAACTCAAGTTCAAGATGGGAGGGTTAGGATTATCGCACATGCCTCCATGACCTTCTCGAAACCCCAACGTAAATATTCCGTGACTGAACGCGAACTAGCCGCAATGCGATGGGGTGTGAAAACCTTTCGCGCCTTCTTATATGGCATCCCTTTTGTCTTGAATACGGACCATCAGGCTCTATTTTACCTCCACAACATGAAACTGGTAAACGATAGAATTGCTCGGACGCTAGAAGACCTGGCCGAGTTTGATTTTGAACTCCATTACATACCAGGAAAAGAAAATCAAGCTGCTGACACTTTATCACGTCATTTCCAGACACCCCAGGAAGATGGAAAAGAAGTGACACCCACTGATTTTCCAAAGGGATTAATGGTGTTTTTAAACCAGAAGGAGGTGGTGACTCATTAATCGAATGCCTCTTGCATGTCTTGACTCAAGTTTTGGAAAAGGAATGTCCTGACAGTGTCACCTCGCTCAGGAAGCAGCTCGTGGGTGAACTGATGACTAAACCCTCACGATATAAGATCCAATTGAATGCAAAGAAAAAGCAAAGTCTTCGGTTGATGACATTGTCTGGTCAGCCAATGACTCTTGAAGTTTTGCTGGTTTGCAGTCATTTATATAATCTGGATATTGTCTTGCATTTCGGTTCAACTCATCCCCTCGTGTTCAAGTCCCCTCAGGAGTGGGTGATGATAGCAGAGAAAGAGTACACCTTCAGTGCCTGGGTGGGATACACTTCAACTTGTTGCAGGAAACGAAAACATTCCACGCTAATAACCTGTCTCTTATAAACACCATTAATTCTTATGACGCCACTGACTCAGGATCCAGTGAACCCAATTATGGATAGCCATGAAAACTATGATCCTCAGGGGCAGGAGGTTAACCTGCATTTTCCTGAGTATCAAGTTGATATCGTATGTGCTCATTCATCTCGATCTAGAGCAATTGTTCCTCTTGAATGTAATGGCCAGACTTATTGTGCTCTCGTGGATTCCGGAGCTGAGATTAGTTTGGTGTCTGAGACTACCTGGAAAACAATATTAGGTGAGCAGGAAGATTACTCAAAAGACATAATTGTAAATATACAAGGGATGGCTGAACGTCGGGTCATGGTGACCAAATTCGTAAATTTGGATGTATCATTGAGAACGCAAGTGAAAGCAAAAGACCATCCATTTGCTATCATGGATGATGATTCTCTCCCATCATGCTTTTTGCTTGGAGCAAATTTCATGACTACTTCAGGACTAGTGCTAGATCTATCCAACGATAGTGTCCTGAAGGAGGAGAAGTGGTCGCTACCTTCTTGGCAACTGCAGTAGACCCATCAGAGGGTCCTGAAGTGATCATTATCGGAAACGTTAGGCCGTATTCTCTTCTCGAACGGGTTAATGTCGAAACATTGCAGAGAAACGATCTAGAATTGCGCAGGCTTAGGAATTATCTAGGGAGAAGGAATGCGAATGCCCGTTGCCCGAGAAACTTATCTCGGTACAACCGCTATCTTAAAGACATCTGTATAGAAAACGGGATTCTAGTTAAATACGACTCATTAGATCTTGAACTGTATCCACAGAACTTGATCTCATTTAACTTCCTGATTGAACTTGCCATCAGTGTCCATCTTGAAATGGCCCATGTTGGCCGTAATAAAGTCCTGGAAGTTCTTTCTCGAGACGTATTTCATCCTCGATTGTATCAGGTTGTACAGGAAGTGGTCACGTCATGTTCACAGTGCCAACTGAACAAAGTCTCAAGTCAAATTAAGGGTCCACCTACCTTAAAGATCATGACCAGGTCACCTTTTGAATTGGTGGCTGCCGACTTGGTAGTGTTCCCGAAGACGTCTCGAGGGAACATTGGTTGTCTGGTAGTCGTAGACCACCATTCAAAGTGGGTGGTAGCCATCCCAATCATGAATAAGACTTCCAGCACCATTGCAAGATTGTTCGAGACCCGTGTCCTGCCTACTTTGTTGAGGAGGCCATGTCGGTTATTAACCGATAATGGGCCTGAATTCAGGGGTCAAGAATTTGAGCAAATGTTAGCTCAGTATGGCATCGTTCATGTTTTTACGACACCAAATCGTCCTGAAGGGAATGGGGCAGTCGAGAGAGTCAATCGTACCATTGGCGAGTTTCTTAGAAACCTTGTTCAAGGTCCTAGCTCGTGGGATTTACATCTTCCCAGAGCCATCATATCATACAATGGTACTGTGCATACGGAGTTAACGATGTCTCCAGCGCAATTTTTATTGGCTAACTCGCATCCAGACCCAATTCCAGCCCTTATCTCGGCTCAGATTCAAGAACAATGGGCCTGGTCACCCTAGTTTTTGTCCTTCTCTAGAGGACAGCTGGTGATCAGGAAGGTAGTCCAAAAGGGGCACCTTGTCATGAACAAGTTCTCCCCAAATATTGTGGCCCATTTTGTATTGATCGGGTAGAGTCAAATGGAGTCACTTATGTGATTTCTCCAGCCTACCCAAATGACCAACCATTCTTGACATCACGTGCCCATCACACACAGTTACGCGCTTGGAAGGAGGCTCCTATTTTTCTCAGGAACCATCCAAGCTACTCCCGATTGGTAAAACTTCCCTGGGTTATCCCAGAAGATCAGCCTGATGTACCTGATCAGGAATATTCTTGTCCGAATGAAGTCCCAAACTATGCCTATCTGTTCGAAAGTTCATCCGAAGAAAGTTCGTGGGATTCTTCTAGTGATTCTCATGATGAGGTGGAATCGGGAAAGCAGGGGGTACCCTTGGTGCGTCCTTGGATTTCCGTAGCTCTGGACTCTTCTGGGGAGTCTTCCAGTGAATTCGGAGAGTTCACTTGGTTCAAATGAACCGGATTTCTCAGGTTTTCCTGGCACTTCTCCAAGTTTGTCAGAGTCTCCTGATAGTCGTCGAGATTTCTTGGGGTTTCCTGACAATCTCCGGATTTCTCAGGATTCCCCGATGCCTCTATTGTTAGGCCCATTCTCAGACCGGAGTCGCGAGTGGAAAAAGTCACATTCCGAGATTGTCCTGAACTGCCAGTAGTGATTTGGATAAGCGATTGGTGAGATGTCGCCGATTCCCCATGTGACTGGCGGCACGGGAATCGCCCGTGGATGATAAATTGGTTAGTGTGATAGTCCACCTCACCATAGTTCTCCTTGCAGTGTCGCTGGGTCAAGTGGTTTATCTTCTCCAGACTCTTCCTCCCTAGTGAAATCATTAGAGGTAACTCTAGAGCTCATTCAGGAGGATAGGGAGGAGATATAGTTATTGGAAGGCCAGATAAGTTTGTGTGAACAGGGTCTTGATGCTGGTCATGAGGACCCGATAGATTGAGTCTGTCACCCATGAGAGAGCTGGTTTTAGAGGGACGTGCCCTGATTCAGGAAAACCGGAGGAGATCTCGAGAGCGATTGGTTGCCACACGAAGACGGCTGGGGGAGGTGCTCCCGGCATTAACTGGCAGTTCTCCTCCACAAACCCGCTCCCGCGGACCAGTCATGGATCTTTCCCACGTCCCGAAGAAACCAGTTGAGTATGACCATGACTTGCATCGGTAGATTCCGGAATATTATCATGTGAATGTTTTTGGTTTTTATGTTTAAATTTTTAGAATTGCCATTTCAATATCAATTTCCATGTATAATAAAGTTAGCTAGTTAGAATCTATGTAAAATGGAAAGGAAATTCTAAGGATTTTTGTAAATTAATGTAAATAGATTATTGTAAGGTATTGCTAAATGGAAGGAGAGATTTTGCTAGGGATGGTATTTGGATCTGTTGGGATGAGAGTGGTTCCCTGGTGGATTGGTCTTTTTGAGTGGCTCTGCCGCTCGAAGGGGGGAATGTAGTAGGGACCACTGATTATCAAATTATGGTAGTTGTGTGTATTAACCTTCATTTCTTTCTCTCCCATACAGGTTTGAATGCCATAACCCCCATAAAATCTAGACCCATAAAACTAGTCAGAAGTGTTTTCTAAGGTTATCACAAAAATGGGTTTTCATTTAAGAAGTCCTAAAACTTTGCTTAAATTTACCTTGAATTGATTTTGACTTTCCGGACAAATGTGAGTAAACCGTCAAGCACGGTATTGGTCCTGAAATTGATAGGATGACAATCTTAACAGGCCAACAAACAAAGTGCACAGTGTGACTTGTTATAAGGATAATGTCTGCTGCTGAAACGAGAAGTTAAGAAAGACAGAAAAAAAAATGACGTTCATCTAATGCGTTTAACTTCTTGAACTCGAACAATAGTCCCAGAACATTCTGAAAGTTTAAGTGGTGGTATCTGCATGTCAGTTAAGGCCAGGTATAAATAACACCTTGCCCTCCTTTCCATTTAGCTTAGTCAGGGTTGTCTAGGGTATAAATATGGTATGTAAAAAAGAAGGACATTTAAGTTTCAAGATAAGGAT
This sequence comes from Bathynomus jamesi, assembly GCA_023014485.1. Taxonomy (NCBI): domain Eukaryota; kingdom Metazoa; phylum Arthropoda; class Malacostraca; order Isopoda; family Cirolanidae; genus Bathynomus; species Bathynomus jamesi. Next base: position 38,118 of record JAJOZX010000979.1, read on the forward strand.
TCAGGACGCAACTTATCATTGTTTCTTGATTCATCCCTATTGTAACCCGAAGGAGCTTGTCTTGACCATTGTAATGCAAAGATAGATTGCTTGCTTTGCCTAAGTCCAGTTGTTCATGACCATGGTTAACATAGATATTAATATATGTTCTTGTGATTGACACTGCGTGTACATTTGTAAATATATATCTTATTGCTTGTCCCCCTTACTCTAATGTTTTTGCTTCACCCTGCCTAACCCCCGTTTCTCTGACTTTTTCCTCCCTTTCATGTGTTGTATAGAATGTAACTTCCCTTTTCCCATCAATAAAAATTGTTCATGGTTGTTCCTCTGGTCTGTTTGTCTTCCAACCCATTGAGATTACAGTTTGATTGGCTACGGCATTGTCATCGTGAATGTGGTGAGTATTTTTGTTTCATTTTTCGTGGAATATTGGAAGGACCTGAGGTTGGGTCAGTCCGGTGGGCATTGGGACACTTAACTAATCGCCTTGTTTCTCTGTTCTGAGGATAACGAGATCACGCCTGGAGGGTTGCATCGAGATCGACGAGACTCCTGAAAATTCACCGCATCAGGAATCATTAGGCGTCCATCCTCCCTCAGCCAACGGGTCGTCTTCGGGTGTTTGGTTTTGAAGTAAGTCTTCTCCCCGTACCGGTAGAAAAATAATTGCATGATTGAAAAATGTTGTTGGGTGGTTCAAATTGATTCGGACCTTCACTGTTTTACTGGATAACCCCACCGCAACAACGGGCCGAAGTGGCCCCTAGTGTGCCCACTATAAAAATTTCTTAGGTTTCTAAATCAAGTTATAAATATAACTGTAAAACCTAAATTTCTAGTTTGCTTTCTATAAATCATTAAATATCAGTCATGTTACATGATGGGGAGATCAGTTTCACATTTGATCATCACAGGGAATAAGACTAGATAAAAAGTCATACACCGGAATAAGGTTTACTAAATTTGGTGATATTTTCAAGTCAAGGGAAAATTCTTGAATTAATTTTCAGTAGCATAGGGCTTGCCTGTACTGTGCTTATTCCTGTTCATTCTTGTTTATCCGGGTCCTTTCTCTTCCTTTTTTACCTGAACACTGCTTTTATTGCACCCACTGCTTAACATTCCAGCATATACTGTTTGCTTTCCATCGCTTGAATGCACTGTAGTGGTCTTGCTCTTCCTGCTTGACATTTTTGTGAATGGTCCTTACTCACTTGATGTCCAGTGTGCTGCTTGGAAAAAGATTCTTGAACAGCTTCACCTCCTGCCTTCCAGTTTATTCACTTTGCATGTACTTTGTGGCTGGCCAGTAGAATTGGATTCCTACCATCGGAAGAACTGTTTCCAGAGTCAAATCCAGGTGGGTTCTCCAGTTTTCCCACAACATTATTTTTGGTGCCCAGATACACGAAACCACTTTTGCTGGCAGAGCCAGAAAGTCAAGATTTACAAGAGCAGATTCTTCAGTTGAAGTCCCTAGAACAAGAAGCAGCTTTGAAAAAATTAGATCAAGAATGGAAAGCCAAGTTTAATGAATTGAAGGAGACATCGCTTGGCGAATGAAAATGATGAGCTTTATCTTAAGAACATGTATTGGCAACAAAAGGTAGAACAGATGGAGGGAAAGCAAAAGCTGCCTGAAGTCGGAACTCAAAGGAGGTCCAAGGAGGAGGTCAAACCACCTGGAACCTCCCTTCCTGATTGAGAGTCATCAGATGACTCTGATGATTCCATTGTTCAAGCTCCCACAGGAGGTACTGGTATAAACCATTCTGCTCCTGTTAACATGGCCAGAGAAACTCCAGCTCTAGATGAATATGATATTGAGTCAGGTAGATCTTTAGCTGAGTATTTGGAGGCTTTTAAACGATATTGTGTTGCCCATTTCTCATGTGAATGTAGGGATTGGACAGGTACTCTAGGGAAATTACTGAAAGGAAAAATCAAGGACATGTATAATGCATATGGAGGCTGCAGAGTTGAGTGTGATGAGATGAAACATAGGCTGTTCAAATGGTATCATAGAGTTAAGAGAAATGTGACTGCTGGTAGGCTGACTGACTTTAATAGTATTATGTTGAATGTTGGTGAATCTCTGGGTGTTTGCAGCATGTTTGGAAACTCTGGCTAGACGTGCTTTTCCAAGTAAGAACCTTGAGACTTGTAAAGAACTTGAGTGGAAATATCTGGAAAGGATTCCTCCCACTATGTCTCAGCAGTTGTCCAGAGTAATAATGCAAAGTAAAACCTTACATGGTAAAAAGGTTGGTTGATCACATATTCTGGATATTATTACTAGGGACGTCTCAGAGACTTCAGGTGAACAACTGAACCAAACCAATGATGTGTTTCCCATGCAAGCATCCCAGGATCCAGTTCTGGGGAAAAATCAGTAGGATGAAAGAATACAAATAATAATGGGCCAAGGAATTTAAACAGAAATCAAGGAAAAATGCGGAGAAGGTATGGCAAGAATCCTAGATTGTACTATAATTCAAATGGTGGACAACCCAAACCACCAAGATCTGCATCAGGTTCAAGGTCCTCAGTACCTGCCTCAGCCAGGCCACTGACTCTATGATTAGGAGCATGTTTGGCTTGTGGTTGTCTAAAACATTTTGTAAAAGATTGTCCACAAATTAGATCAAGAAGAAATAATGGTAATCACCAATCTGGGGAGTATTCTTGCTCTGTGTGTAATGGTAGTCATCCAAGAATGTTTTGTCCTAGTTGTAGGTCTTCCCAGTCTGGAATCCCAAGTAGGACACCTGGGTTTAATGAAGAGAACAGTCCAGTCCCAGCTTCTAGTCAGGGGAAACTAGGTATTTCTGGGGTTGTCAGGGAGGCTCTGGAGACTCGAATAGATTTAGTCCCTGAACACAATCATGGACACCACTCAAACACTGCCCCTAATCGTGATATCCAGGTGGAGCAAGTTACCAGGCTCATAGATTATGGTGAGCAGTTGAATGCTCAGCATTTTCTAGATCAGGTTTCTGGCTTGGTTTCTCAGGAAAAAAATGAGTCACACCCAGGTATTGATAAGATTGAAATCAGAAAGGTTCAGTTTGCGGAACTTGAACCATCTGATGTTATGAATGATTTTGGATGTTGTAGTGGAATCCAAAACAGTCAAGGCTCTAGTAGATACAGCGGCTCAGGTTAATCTAGTTACTGCTGAGTTGGTCAGAGAGATGGGATTACCCATGAAACCAGCTCCCTCATGTATTATTCGAGGAATAGGGAAAGATTCAGTTTTCCACCCAGTAGGTAAGGTTATTCTAGAAATTAGCACTCACGATATTGCAATGATTGTGGGCCAATTCAAGTCCCCATCTGTTGGGAACATATAGAACTGAGTAACTCCTTACAGAGTCCTAGTTGTCATTGTTCGAGTAACCCACAGTCCTTGTTCTATGATGGTAGAATCGAGAGCAGTCATTTAAAGGAAAAAGTTTCAGGAGTTCCAGGAATAATTGACTTAGAGAATCCCTCAGTTCTGTTAAGTAGTCAGGGGAAGCCTCTAGGTAAAATCAAGAAGGGGGATGTACTAGGTCATTTGTATTCTATTGTAGAAATATATATTGATGAGGACAGTGAAAGGTGCAATCCAGATACTGTTGATAGGTTTTTACAAAGCATGGGTGCTGATCAAGTAAATAGTGATGAGGAAGATGAAGGCCCTCAGTTGGGTATACAAGAGTGGACTGATGAATGAATGTATGAAGAAATTGATCTAGGGGATATTGGCGATAATCAGAAAAGTAAAGTGTATCAAGTGCTCCAGAAATATAAAACTTGTTTTAAATCAAGGAGATTCTGATGTAGGAGAAGCATACATGACTGCCCACAGGATAGAATTATATGATGAGACTCCAATTTATCAGAGACCTTGAAGATTTCCAGAGCCAGTGGCCAAAGCAGTAGAAAATCAATGTCAAGAACTCCATAAGTTGGGTATCATTGAGCCAACTAATTCACCATGGAGTGCTCCAGTAGTGCCTATTACAAAGCCAGATGGGTCCATATGTTTGTGTGTGGACTACAGGAAACTAAATAAAGTTACGAAACCTGACAGATTTCCAATGGAAAATCTTACAGATGCAGTCTATAGTTTACATGGTGTTAAGATCTTTACAGCCTTGGACTTAGTCCGAGGTTATTATCAGATGCCAATTCAGAAATCATGTAGAGACTATAGCTTTTTCCACTCCCCATGGGCATTAGAGGTTTAACAAATTGAGCTTTGGCCTGAAAAATGCTCCAGCAGCTTTCCAGAGAGAAATGCAGGAGGTTCTCAAGAATTTTTCAAGAAAGAATGTAATTGTCTATATTGATGATATTTTAATCATGGAAAAGACTTTTGAGGCCCATCTCCAGTTAGTAGAGTGTGTTCTTAAAGTTATTCAGGAACATGGTATAAAAATCAAGCCCTCAAAGTGTAATTGGTTCAAATCTAGTGTTCTGTTCCTTGGGCACATTGTCAGTGAAAAGCAGTTAACAAAATCACCCAGTTATGTTGAAAAAGTCAAGAATTTTTCAAAGCCCAACAATATTTGAGAACTTAGAGAGTTCCTTGGTTTGGTGAATTTCCAGAGGAAGTTTTTTCTACATTGTTCAAGTATTGCTAAACCCCTCTCAGAAATTACAGGTCAGCCTGGTTCTTCTTTACTTCAGTGGACTCCAGAAATGGAGCAAGCTTTGGAGGCCCTTAAGTCAGAAATGCAAAAAGAAATTGAACCAGCTTTTCCAGATTATAGTGAAAATGTAGAAAAAATTGACCTTTGGGTTGATGCATCCAGCATTGGTGCAGGGGCTTGTTTAACTCAAGAACAGAATGGTCAAGTCCATGTTATAGCCTATGCCTCCATGACATTTTCTAAGCCCCAACGAGCATATTCAGTAACAGAATGAGAATTGGCTGCTATGTGTTGGGGAGTCAAAACTTTTAGAGCTTTTTTGTATGGGGTTCCTTTTATTCTAAACACTGATCATCAAACTCTCCAGTATTTACATAATATGAGGTTGGTTAACCATAGACTTGCAAGAACTCTAGAAGATCTAGCTGATTTTGATTTTGAATTGAGGTATACTCCAGGTAAGGATAATCTAGCAGCAGATGCCCTTTTGAGGGAACATTGCCACACCATTGAACAAACTGATAGTGGAATTCCAGAAGCCCTGCCCAAGGGATTATTGATTTGTTTTAAGCCTGATGTTGGTGGTGATGCCATGGTGGAATGTTTGTGGCATGCTGTGGAAATTTGCCTAAAAAGGAATTCCCCTGATTCTTGTTTACAGTTGCAACAGCATCTTGTTGAAGCAGTTATTCGAAATCCAACTAAATACGGCATCAAGATGAATGCCACAGTAAAGAAAAGGTTGAATTTAATGAAATTCCAGGTCAGGTTACTTCTTCAGAGGATTTTAGTGCATTTTGACACTAACAAACCACTGATTTATCAGTGTGGAAAAAGAATTGATGAGGAATCTAGAGAATGGGTCCATCTACAGTGTCTAGGTGGAGTTCATTATAACTTGTTAATTGAGACAGAGAAGTTCAAGAAGTGTAATTTACATATAATTGAGTGTCTAGAAGTAGAGCAGGACACTAGTGAATATCCAACTGCAGAACCTGTTCAAGATTCAGGACACTTTCAGTCAGAAAAGGGATTTGAGGTGGATGAAGAAATGAATTTACAGCCACTAGAGTTCAGGGTTTGTTTCAGTTGTGAACAATCATCCTTATCTAGTTCAGTAGTTCCATAAAGCATCAAGGAAAGACATTTTGTGCAGTTAGATTCAGGTGCAGAAATTAGCCTCATTTCTGATTTTGCCTGGAAGGAGCTGGTGTCTTCAGAAGATAACTATTCTACTGAACTAATGGTTTGAGTCCAGGGTATTGGAGCCAAACAGACTATGGTAACCAAGTATATCAAGCTCATAGTATCCATTGGTTCTGAAGTGGTTATCCAGAACCATCCCTTTGCCATAGTTGCAGATAACTCGCTTCCATACTGTTTTGTGCTAGGTGCAAATTTCTTGTCACTTGCTCCTTTGGAGTTAGTTTTTTCGAGAAACTAACTTCAGTACCAATGTAAAGTGATTGAGGCTTTAAAGCCCTTACCGATATTCCAGTTCCCTCATGATGAGGACATTACTTCAAAATGTATGGTAGTAGGAACTGCCAAATGTCAACCTTTGCTTGATGATTTCAAGATTATCTCCTTGCAAAAGAATGATTCTACTCTCAAGTACCATATTAATTGAGGAACTCCAAAGAGTCATTATCCTAAACAGTTGGAAAGGTTTAAGCGATATATTCAAGAAATTACAGTGGAAAATGATTTATTAGTTCAGAATAGTCCAGATAGGGAGATTTCAATAGCTCTAGTCCCATTTCCATTTGTGGTTGAGCTAGCGATAAATATTCATCTAGAAATGGCACATATAGGTAGGCAAAAGGTTATAGACATTCTCTCTAGTCAGGTATTTCATCCTTCTTTATATAAGGTAGCTAGTGATGTTGTAGCTTCATGCTCGCAGTGTCAATTAACCAAAGTTTCAACTCAAGTAGTGGCACCTCCCATGCTAAGGATTGTAACCCAATCACCATTCGAGTTAGTAGCAGCAGATCTAATCCAGTTTCGATGTACCTCAAGAGGTCATAGGGGATGTTTAGTGGTTGTGGACCACTATTCGAAGTGGGTAGTTGCCATTCGTATTAGAAATAAAACTTCTAGAACAGTCACTACTAGTGCTTTTGAGCATAGAGTATTGCCTGCTTTGCCTGGAAAGCCATATCGTTCGCTTCCAGACAATAGTCCAGAGTTCCAAGGTCAAGAATTTGAAAGCATTTTTCAAGAGCAGGGGTGCAGTGCTGCCAGAGCTCACCAGAGCGCCGCTCCGGCACCTCTGCAAGAGGAAGTTTGGAGGAATTACCATAACAAGCAACAAAAAAATTGTCTCCATTAATTATCAACAGTTTCTTACTAGTCTTGTGAACAATTTGCAGCACCGTATGTTCACAACAACATCCATGAAAGGTTCTCAAACCTCTGAACCTCAAAGTATGTATAAATCACTGCTAAATGAAATGTATGTCCTTGAAAAAGACTACTGGCCTGATGAAATACCACCTAATTACGGAGAAGCTGAAATCTCATCTCTCTGTAAGAGGTTTAAGCTTTCTTCTTACTCTGTACTAAATGCCTTTAGAGACTATGTGGAAGATCATGGGCGCCGCATCCCCCAAGATTTACACCCATTACTGAGCTGTTCACAAGTTATTCCTATTAGTACTGCTGAGTGTGAGAGGAAATTCAGTCACATGAACTTGATAATAACAACAACACGCTCAAGAATTCTCATAAATCATGTATCAGCGCTTATGTTTGTTAAACTACATGGACCTCCTCTAGTTCAGTGGAATCCTGAGCCATATGCCATATCATGGCTGCGGTACCACAGATCGGCAGATGACACCAGGACAAGAGTTGCTTCAGACCCCCGAAAACATATCACACCTGACCCTTTGTGGAAATTATTGTGAAACTTCCCACTGGTGGTATTTGGTAAGCACTAAGTAGTTTTAACTTCTTAAATTGATAAAATACATGATTGCTCTTTTTTCTTTATTTGCTTGATAATTATATTTATTTTATGATAATTAGTGAGTGCAAACACGAAATACTTAGTCATCGTGTGGCATATATAGAAACAGGATAGGAAATGGCAGGCTTTTGTCAGGCCCACCAGAGCTCCGGCACCTATAAAATTGGCACTGCACCCCTGTTCAAGAGTATGGTATCCACCATGTATTGACTACCCCCTATAAACCTTCAAGTAATGGGGCAGTAGAAAGAGTTAATAGGACCCTCAGTGAATTCCTAAGGAATTTGACAAAAAATCCAGGTTCCTGGGACTTGTCTTTAACAAGAGCTGTCACAACGTATAATACAACTATTCATTCTGAACTTGGGATGTCTCCTGCCAAGTTCTTGTTGGGTGAAAAACATCTTGAACCAGTCTTACCCATCATTCCAGTTCAGACTCAGGAACAATGGACTCCAGGTCATCCTAACTTTTGTTCCTTCCAGAAAGGACAATTAGTAGTCAAGAAAGCCATTCTTAAAGGGTATCTGACATCCAACAAATTCAGGGATAGGTATGAAGGTCCTTTCAAGGTATTAAAGGTGGAACCAAATGGTGTTACTTCTGTCCTTTCACCACTTGGACAAACTAACAACCAGGAAATTCGAGCTCATCACACCCAACTTAAGGGGTGGAAAGAACCCCTGCAGTATATAGAATCACATCCCAGCTATTCTAAGCTGGTAAATCCAGAGTTAATGTCTAATGTAACGTCTAGTGGTTATCCAGATCAAGAACCAGTAGTCTACAATCCAGTCTGTGCTCCAGTTAATACTTGGGCTGTGTTGTTTGATTCATCTAGTGAGTCAAATGGTGAATCTTCAGACAATTCAGATAATGAATCATTGTCATCATATTCCAGTTCCAGTGAATTATTCAGCCTTCAGGATTTGTCCAGTTCTAGTCTTAGTGATAGGGACATTGACTCAGACATGGAGGATGATGAGAAACTGGTTTATCCCCCAGTTAAATCGATTTTAAAATCAGCAGGTTCAGTTGGTCCAGTTAGACCCTCTGGTAAAGTTACCTTTAAGGATTTATTGGACTCCAAGTGATAATGGAAATTCAAATATTTCCAGACAATCTTTGGAATGGGATAATTGTTCCCTGGAACTTAGTGAGGTAATTCCAGAAGGAAGTTTTCCCATTATTGAGTTTGAACCCACTGTTGACAACTTGGATGATGTGGCACAGGATCAAGTTCAGGCAATTGATTCTGGTAATCAGATGTCTGAGTCTATTCCAGCTGATTCGGAGTCTTCTGTGCCTGATCTAGAATCTAGTAGTTCAGAGGTTATAGCTGGGGCAGAAAATTCAAGACATGAACTTTATCCAGTACTTGCTGTTCTTAACTCTACAATTGACCACTTGCAGACTTGCAGGAAGACCGAGAGAAGGTTTTTGAGCTTTTAGAGACTCAAGCTGCGAGTCTCTCAAGTGCCTTTTCTGGCTTTGATTCTAGTCCTTTACATAGGGTTGCCAACCGTCCTTTTTTGTAGATTTGTTGTCTTTGTCCTTTATTGAGTTTAGAAAGGACGCCATTTGTCCTTTTCTGATAACAATCTTGTTCCAAACAAGTTTTGTAACAAAACTTTTGTTTAAAAGGAAATAATTATAAAGTCTTAAGTCGAATAACATTTTATAAGTTCATTTCATCACTTAATTGTTAACGTTCTGTGTAGCGGGCCTACTGTAGGATTCTAAACTTTTTATGGATTGTACAAACACAGGCAGCAAATGGCACCTGCTATTGAAACATAGTGATTTCAAATTTGTGAATATTTTCAAAGTAGTATCTTTTGTTTTATCTATTTCTGGAACATCTACATATTGCAAAAGAATTTTCAGTGTGGTGAACGCTAAATGGCGTGATGATTGAAACCGATGTTCGATTGAACTAGTAAAAAGTGAGCTTTTTGTTTATTTCAATTTAAAGGATAATTGTTTGGGTTTTGTGGAAAAAATAAAAAATTATACTCTTTTACTGAAGTCTGCAAAAAATCAAGAAAAGTATAAATTTAAAAATAAATAAATATTAAGTTACCATAAATTTTGTCCATGCATGACTCAATGTATATCAATAAAAATATTTCCTTTAAGAAAATATGCAATAAAAAAAGCATGCAGCATAAATTGTAATAAATTATAAATAAAATTTTACTTCTTTCCCTGACCCTGTAGAGTGTAGACAGTATATTGGAATTGATGTTCTTGTCCTTTTTTAAAAATTCATGGAGTTGGCAACCCTACCTTTACAACAGAGTTTATCTCCATGTAAATATATAATTGCTCAAACTAGAGAGCTTATAAAGCAGAACAGAAGACGATCGAGAAAAAGGTTTTTAGAGATTAAACATCAGCTTTCAAGTAGGGCTATCCAGAAAGCATTAACAGCATCAAGCATAGTTTCCCCTCCAAGAACTCATGCCAGGGGAAGAGTTATGGATCTTCCACATGTGCAGCCCCAGGTTCTAGAACGCAAGCAGCGACATTCCAGTCTGTAACACTTATTGACAGGTTTTGGGACAATGTACATTTGATCAAGCAATGTCCTAAGTTAGTTTTGATGAGACAAGGTGAATAAAATCTGTAAGGGAAAGGTTATTCTTTTGACAGGGTTTCAGTAGTAAAGTAATCAAGAAATCATTGAGCCTCAGACAATAGGATTCTTTCCAAAACTTGCAATATTAATTTGCATCATCTGTAAATATCTTCATTTTTCATTATCATATCAATGTCATCTGCCATAGGGCACATGTATGTATATAATTAGTTAGGTTTAGAATGTATAAGACTTTCTGGAGAGTCAAAGACAAGTGATACCCAGTGAAATAATGCAAATTATGGAGAATAATTAAAATTATGATGATTAAGGTATGATTGTGTGTGCCAAGAAAGTGATTACATTCTAGTTGAAGTGGAACAGTGGAAATGTGTCTTGTTGAGACAAGCCTGCTAAGTTCTAGTCAGGTGTCTGTTGGGGCTGGTCCAACATTCAAATACGGGTGAAGTTTTCATGACTAGTCTTTTCATCAAGTTTATCAAGCTGACCAGTCTCTTCCAACCCCATTTTTGGATGTGACACCTGCCTTGTTGCTTGTAGAAATCTAGTACCAATGACACAACTTGGTTTCCCTCACTTTTAATCATTCTCTAGTTCAAGACTAAATTAAATGAAGAATCCATCATTTAGTATTAAAATACATCTAATCAGTGCAGTGATTAAATGTGAAACCTTTCAAGTGATACTGGTATCTTGTGTTTAGTATTTAAGTTTAAACTGAACAAAGTTAAGTGTAAGTTTTTGTTTTGTTTGTACTTGTATATAGTGTTAATCTAGTTAACTTGGAGGGTCCCTGTTAAGGCTGGTCCAGTTGGTAGCTGGAATGGCATTCCTTACTATTGATCTTTGTCTAGCGGCTGTACCACCACTAAGAGGGGGGAAATGTAGGGTTTTGCCAATTCTCATTTCTCAAGTCTTTTTATTTTTAAATTGATGCTTTTTCTTTCCAGCCACTCAGCTTTCGCAGCCTCGAGTTAGATATTCATTAAGTCGATTTAGTCAAGCATAGGCAGATGCTGTAATTAATGAAAAAGTGCTTAAATCATTGTAATAGGGCATCTTGCGAGAAACAGCTCTGGACTAGTGTTAAAACCTAGTCCAGTATTTAGCCCTGATAGTCCCTGTTCAACTCAAGAAAAGGCAAGATCATAGTCCATTACTGAAGCCAGAAGGTATGTTTTGAAGTTTAGCACTAAGGATCCAGAACTTAAGTGCTCCTTCTAGGCAGACAATCCAGTGTGGTGCAGGAGTCCAAATTTCTTGAAGCATTGCCAGTGTGCTTTGGCTTATAAACCTTTAATTATGATATTGCATGTGAAGTTATTAAGTGCCTATACATGTTGTCTTGTCCAGATAAATTGGGAACTAAACAAGTGAAAAGAAATCCAGTAAATACAATATTGTTAAAATCTAGAAAGTTAAGACCCTCCAAAGTTTAAGAAAGTTATTTAGAATTTTGGGGTTTTGTACATAAATCATCTTTATATGCTCACTATCATCACTAACCTTTATTAACCTCATCATCATTTAATTTAAGACCGACGTTTCTTATTGTCTAGAACCTTCAGAATAAATTGTAAATAACACTGGCCAACAAAATGAAACTTTTTTTCTCATCACAAACATGATCACACTTTTCTTAATGCATCTTTCGCGCTGATTCCGAATCTGGTTTTATTTGTTTTCTAGCACGTATAGTTATATAGATACACTGGTTTTGATATTTTTAAGTTTTTGATATTGCTATAAGAAAATTTATGGATGTATAGATCGCACTTAGGAATGCTAAACAACAAATACATCATATACTTTATTCAATGTACTTATAAATAAAGAATATATACATTATTTTATTAAAAGCGCTGTGAGTGTGATTTCCTTTTGTAAATTTGGCCTGTATTGTCACGATACAGCATCCAACAATGGTCCGCCATCATGCTTTCATTCCAATATCCTTGGTAGCGCTTCTCCATCATCTGAATATCTTGATGGAAGCGCTCTCCTTGCTCGTCACTCACTGCACCAAGGTTTTCAGGAAAGAAATCTAAGTGGGAATGCAGGAAGTGAATTTTTAACGACATTCGACACTCCATTTCTTTGAAGGCATCAAGGAGGTTCTTGACTCCATCCTTATACGCAGGTGACTTGTTGTTTCCAAGAAAGTTTTCACATATCCATTTGAACGCCAGCCAAGCCTTCAATTCCAGCGGACTTAGGACATTTTCAAATTCAGTGTCATTCAAAACCTCCCTTATTTGTGGCCCAACAAAAATTCCCTTCCTTCAATTTTGCTGCAGTAACCTTCGGAAATTTCCTTGAAAGGTATTGGAACCCTTCAGAATTGACTTTACCCATTGCTTTAACAAAATTCTTCATTAAACTTGGTGGCAGATAGATCTTTTGGGGATCCACTAAAGGGACAGACTGGACATTGCTTATCCCTGGGACATATGTATACCTAAGTGGCCAGTCACTTTTGGTGTAATGTTCTATAGTGGCGCGACTGTCCCACAGGCAAAGGAAACAACAAAATTTTGTGAATCCTGACTGCATACCCATAAGCATTCCTATAACTTTTAGATCTCCACAAACATTCCATTGATGACTGTCGTATTTGATTGCCTTAAATAGTATATCCATATATCTTTTAGATGGATGGAATGGGCAATGGGGATGGATGGCATTATATTACTATCATGCAAAAGAACTGCTTTCAGGGGTCATTCTTACATTGTCGAGGCATGTTGCCTGACCTGAGCAAACTATAAATTAAAAAAAAATGTACACCAACTTGACACAACAAGTTCTTGGACTGGACTGATCTTTTGACACACAAAGCACGGCGTTGTTGCCTGAATCACAATGCTGCTAGACGTAAAAGCTCACACCTGAAATACATAAGATGTATAATTAAGATAATTGAAATCAATAAGATGAATAAACTAAAAAAAAACAATAAAATAAACACAATCAAATGTTGAAATATTAGTATTTTGCCTATTTAAAATGGTTAAATCTGTGTAGTTATACAGGGTGAGTCAAAAGTAGCGCCCGATTTCTGTCAGTTGATTGTTTGTTTGTCATTTGTATTACAGTGTACAAGAAGGTAGAAATAAATGAATGACATGTTTATCTGACCATTTATTCGGGGGAAAATTATTACGGAACTGTACCGGAACTGTATCTGCAAGACAATTATTAACAACATGACTTCCCAGAAAGAATCTGACAGCCGAAAAAACAGAAATCGGGCGCTACTTTTGACTCACCCTGTATATATGCCTTCATCTTGACAACTATACGTGGTAGAAAAAATCTGAATGCAGTTTTGGAATCAGCGTGAAAAATGCTATCCAGCCACCACACATTTTACTCTGATGAAAAATCTTTGTTGACCAGTGTAATTATTGATACAATTTTTTGTTAAAAGTCTAGAAATGGGAGGTTTGAAGTGTTCTATTAAATCAAGTTATAAATAAAACTGAAAAACCTAAATTTCTAGTTTGCTTTCTATAAATCATTAAATATCAGTCATGTTACATGATGGGGAGATCAGTTTCACATTTGATCATCACAGGGAATAAGACTAAATAAAAAGTCATACACTGGAATAAGGTTTACTAAATTTGGTGATATTTTCAAGTCAAGGGAAAATTCTTGAATTAATTTTCAATAGCACAGGGCCTGCCTATACTGTGCTTACTCCTGTTCATTCTTGTTTATCCAGAAGTCCTTTCTCTTCCTTTTCTGCCTGAACACTGTTTTTCTTGCACCCACTGCTTAACATTCCAGCATATACTGTTTGCTTTCCATTGCTTGAATGCACTGTGGTGGTCTTGCTCTTCCTACTTGACATTTTTGTGAATGGTCCTTGCTCACTTGATGTCCAGTGTGCTGCTTGGAAAAAAATTCTTGAACAGCTTCACCTCCTGCCTTCCAGTTTATTCACTTTGCATGTACTTTGTGGCTGGCCAGTAGAATTGGATTCCTACCATCAGAAGAACTGTTTCCAGAGTCAAATCCAGGTGTGTTCTCCAGTTTTCCCACAACAGTAGACCGCCGAATCGTAGGTACACCGCATACTATCATAGCACCGAATTTAGTAACATTTGTTGAGATTTGTGAACTTCCTCATAAAGACTGTGTAATTATTAGTTTTAATGCATAATACTTTTGTACTTTCTTGGTAAGTATATAATGTAGTATGAAATTCAATACACCAACAGCACATCATAACTCAAAAGCAGCACGCGGGTTCATTTTATCAAACAAACTTTAGTTTAAATGATGGGACTCTTTTGGACAAAGGTGTATATTAGGCTGGGTCGAAAATGGGAATTTTTTTTATTTCTTAAAAAGGATGCAATGTGAGAAGTTTCATTTTATCATCTTAACAAAATATTAAAAAATCAAGCATGTGCTACACTACTACCCCTATCACCTGCCCCTCCTCCCTTTTTTACCTTCATATTTGCATATGTTTAATGTTGTTATATGTTACATAAGTTGTTTGTTTAATGCTTGATATTTTTATGTTTCAGATAAATAGAAATAATTTGGATTTGCTTTAATTATAATTTGAATTATCATAAATTATAAATTACATATAATTTGATTTTAAGTCTGAATATAAACTATGACTACTAGAAGCAAGTGTTCAAATGCAGCCTTTGGATATCCTACAGAATTCCCAGCAGCCATGACTCCTACAAAAGCAAATGTTGTGAGACACTACCTTTTGTGTGCGCAGTCGTGAAGAAGCTAAATAAAAAGGATCAACAACTGTTAATGATTGTTACAGGGTTGTTGTAAAAGATATTGAAGACATTTGGATGAAATTTTCTTTTCCAACAATTAACTCCCAAAGGTATCTATCTTAAAGTCAGTCGACTAATAGAAGAAGCCTCAAAAATGAACAAGTTGGAGAGCTGCAGCTGCAATAGTCAATGCAGCTTTAAAAGATATAGGGTTCCTCAACCACACCAACATGCTTGACAAAGAAATTAGAGAGAGAAAGAAATCGCATGGGTGAAACAAATACTTTTAGGTCTAAATCTGAAAATCTGAAGATGGAGTACGCCTTAGATTTGATGGAAGGAAAGATAACACATTAACTAAAAGTGGAAACATATAAGAACAACACTATGTTATTGTGAAAGAACCAGGAAGCATCTATGTAGACCATGTCACACCAGATAATGGAACTGCTCACTTCATAGCATAAGAGTTGATAACTATTATTACAGACTCGAACAGCACAGATACTATCAAAGCTTTACTGTGTGATGGTACTCCTGTAAATACAGGAAAAATTAGTGGAGCTATAAAACTGGTTGAAATTCATCTTAACAGACCAGTGCAGTGGTTGGTGTGCCTCTTGCATTTGAATGAGCTGCCTTTTATGCTCATCTACAAAGCCATTGATGGTAAAACAACAAGTCCAAATACTTTTGTGGGTTCAATTGGGAATAAACTGGAGAGATTTAACAAAATTGGAGGTAGTCAAATATTCTCGCGTAAAGGGAAACATTAAAGAAATTCCAGCAAATGTTGTGAAGGAGCTAAGCAGTGATCAAAGATATCTCTATGATATGTATTTGGCAGTGCAAACTGGAGACACTTCTCAAGATCTGTCCACTCGATCCTCAGGTACCCTTCACCATGCTCGCTGGCTAACTCTAGCTAACAGGGTCCTTCGATTATAGGTATATCTCAACGCCAAATCTCGATAAAAACCTTCAAGATATAGTCAAGATTATTATGCAGTTCTATGCTCCAGGGTGGTTTTGGTTAAATTCTCATCCTAATGCAACTGATGGTGCATATAACTTTTGGCATTTAATATGCTTGCTTCGAAATTTTAGATGAACAACATAGATCAATCAAAGAACCAGTATTAAAGAATAACGCCTACTTTTCCCACCTAGAAAATATAATCATGAATATCAATGGTAACTGACAAGAGACTAGAAATTAGGGAGCAAGCTATTCAGAAAATCATCCTTTCAAGAACAGGATTTTCAGGTACCAGAAACTTTGAGTTGCCTAGGCTCGAACCCTCAATTTCCAATCTACTGACTACACCGAGATGATCGATTGGCAAAGAGAGATCATTATTACTCCACCGCTATAAGCAATTTTAGCGACGATGAGCTACTAGAGGCTCGATGTAACCACTGGAGATAGCTTCTTTTCCATGCCACAGTCAAAGTGTGGAAAGGGCAATGAACCTAGTAACAAAGGCATGTCAGGAAAGAATAGGATATGACAACCATCAAAAGTTTATCTTAAACTCATTAGAATCAAGGCGAAAACTGCCCAAGTTTGAATGGAAGGCACAATGGAATGAGTAAGAAACATGAAATAAAATTTCCTTATGGTATTGAAAATTTCTTCCCTTTTGATGTGACAAGGAACAATGAAAAAGTTAATTGAATTTTAGCACATTTATTATGCCTCTAATTTTTTCTTCTGAATAATTGTTGTACAGTAGGTCCCCGACTTACGAACTTTCGAAGATACGAACAACAAAGTGCGTGCTAGCGGTATATAGTTACACCAAACTGCAGATGGAACTGGAGGAAGAAGACTTCCATCAGTTACTAGAAAGCCACTCGCAAGAGCTAACAAACAAGGACTTGATGGAACTTGATGCACAGAGGGCGAGGGTGGAGGTTTGTTTTTTAATTAATAAAATACATACGTTAGTGTCATACGTTGTGCAGTTTTTTATGCCCTTTTTTTACATACTTTACATATTTTTATGCATTTATTTTGCCGACATAAGTTATTTCCAACTTACGAACAGACCTCCGGAACGCATTAAGTTCGTAAGTCGGGGACTTACTGTACTTAATTAATTTTCCTAATACTGTACATTATTAAATAAAATATTATACGTTAATAAAGATTTATGTCATCAAAAACCTGAATGTAGAGTAAGTCTCGTATAAATGGAATATTCTTCAATATAGGTCAAAAAGTGGAAAAATTGTGCCAGGGGTAGGTGGCTTTAAACAGCGAAAATAATTTATGAGGGGGTTCCTGTGTTTCATTCAAACCCCTCACAATATGTACCTTTTCAATATAAAATTTTGACCCGGCCTAGTGTATATCTACAGATCTACAGAAGCTAAGGCTAACAAAGACCCTAAGATCCACTCTAAGGTTAGCCCAGAGAAAGGAAAGAGTAGCGGGTTAAGAGAAGAGAAGAGAATAAGGGGTTAAGTAAGAGCAACACCTATCACTCATGGGTTAACATTCATTCAGGAAAAAGAGGAAAAGTGTCTCACCATCATCATCCGCCGGCCACTGCCGACAAGTCAGAAAAATAGTCGGAGAGAATAAGAGAGGGTGAAGATGAAAAAAGTAAAATAAGAATGCTTCAAACCATGCAAACACAGTCTTAACTCACTGTCATACCATGCAAACTACAAACATGCAAGAAAAGAGTTAGAGACATGGAAAAAAAAAAAAAAAAAAAAAAAAAAGTAGGTAAGTTAAACAAAAAGTGGGTTATAGTTTACGCTATGAGCTACATCTACATTCGTGTTAGTCTAATTTTTTTTTTTCTAATAATTTTATTGCTGGCATCACACGCTGGCATGTCACAAGCTGGCATTCATCGTCAACAGACTCATCCTCGAGCACCACCACCAGAGCTTCCGTTGCTAACCTTGTTGTTTTTTAAATTAAACAACGTTAATACCTTTAAAATGTCTGTCAAGACGGTTCTTAAACATATTAACGCTGGTAGAATGAACGACTGACGCGGGAAGATTATTCCATTTATCAATTACTTTAAACGTAAAGAAGTTTTTAGCGATATTAGTAATAAAACGCCTGCCACGCAACTTAAATCCGTTATTGCGAGTATTACTATTATCAAAAGTGAACAATTTGTCAAAATTTACGTTATCGATGTTATTAACGATTTTGAAAACTTCAATAAGCTCCCCCTTAATCTCCTAGTTTCGAGTGAATACAGGTCTAACTCATTAATCCTATCTTCATAAGGCTTATTGCGCAATGACGGAATAAGTTTCGTGGCACGACGCTGAACCCTTTCTAACCTATCAATATCCTCACGCAAGTACGGGCACCAAAACTGAACTGCATATTCTAAATGAGGCCTGACTAGGGACTTGTAAAGGGGCAATATAATATCCTTCGATTTAAATTCGAAATTACGCGCTATGAAACCTAACATCCTATTAGCTTTTGCGCAAGACTCCAGGCACTGGTTCCTAACCTTTAAATCCTTAGATACGCGTACGCCTAAATCTACTTCCTCGTCAACGCTCGCTAACTCCCTATCATCCATCGTATACGCGTAATTATTGTTGCGAGAACCTATATGCAAAACTTTACATTTGTCTACGTTAAATTGCATCTGCCACTTATCTGTCCACTCCATAATCCTATTTACATCGTCTTGAATCCTATTTCTATCGTCCTCGTTAACAACCTCACCGCCTATTTTAGTATCGTCCGCGAATTTTGACACGTTACTAGTCAATCCTACATCTATGTCGTTAATGTAAATTACGAATAGCAATGGGCCTAACACTGAACCCTGTGGGACACCGCTACCTACATCTAACCACCCTGATTCACTACCATTAACTACGACCCTCTGTCTCCAAGCACGAAGCCATTCTTCTAACCAGTTAGCTACCTGACCGCGTATACCGTGCGCTTTAACCTTCGCAATTAGTCTCCTATGCGGAACTGTATCGAACGCCTTTTTAAAATCTAAATAAATAACGTCAGCTGCTCTATGCCTATCGTATTCGCGCACTATTTCGTTATAAAATTCTAACAAATTAGTTAAACAAGACCTATGGCGTCGAAACCCATGCTGACTACTATTAATCAAATCTCTACTTTCTAAGTGATCGATAATACGATCCCTAACTACGGATTCCAAAAGTTTACCTACAATTGACGTTAAGCTAATGGGCCTATAATTGCTAGCTACCGCGCGGTCGCCTTTTTTAAAAATAGGCGTGACGTTAGCTAATTTAAAATCTTCAGGAATAATCCCCGTTTCGAGTGACTGATTAAAGATCTTCGTTAAGGGGCCTACGATAACTTCTTTCAAATGTCTGGGATAAAAAGCGTCAGGGCCTGGTGACGTTAAGCTAATGGGCCTATAATTGCTAGCTACCGCGCGGTCGCCTTTTTTAAAAATAGGCGTGACGTTAGCTAATTTAAAATCTTCAGGAATAATCCCCGTTTCGAGTGACTGATTAAAGATCTTCGTTAAGGGGCCTACGATAACTTCTTTCAAATGTCTGGGATAAAAAGCGTCAGGGCCTGGAGCCTTGCTAACTTTTAGCCTATCGATATAGTGCGCAATCTCAGCCTCGTAAACAGTTATTTCTTCCAAAATAGTCTCGCTACTAAATGGAACGATATCATCCACGTCGGGGACATTATTTACGTCTTCTACGGTAAAAACTGTCGCAAAAAAGTTATTGAAAATACCCGCCATCGCCTGAGCGTCAGAAGCCAAAGCGCCATTAACATCCACTAGAGGGCCTATGTTATTTTTACCGGCTTACGATTATTAACGTAGTCAAAAAACTTTTTGGATTATGTTTACTATCCGCAGCTATAAGTATCTCTAAATTACGCTTGGCATTCCTAACTGATCTTTTAACCTGACGTCTAAGCTCGATATATCTATTAAAGTTAGCTACCTGGCCATTACGCTTACTAAGTCTATACGCTCTATTACGCTCGTTTATAAACTCTCCTATTTCCCTACTCCACCACTTCGGTCTACCACGATTACTAGCGCGCTTGGGCCTACGAGGAATAAACTCCCTTTCAATATTCCTAAAACTTTCTTTAAACGCCACCCAACGCAAATTTGTGTCATTACCCATAAATAAGTTATCCCAGTCCACTACTCTCATCCTATCCGCGAAACTATCAAAATTAGCCCTACGAAAATCAGGGACTTCTATTACGTTACTATCCTGGTGTTTTCTATCAATAACTTAAACCTAAGAATTTGATGATCGCTACATCCTAAACTCTCGCCTACTTCTAAACCTTCGACTATATTCTCGCCGTTCGTCATCACCAAATCTAAAATATTATCACCACGCGTTGGTTCGGTAACTATCTGTCGTAAAAAGTTATCGTCCATAAACTCAACCAATCTCAAACCCTCTTCATTACCCGTAAAATTCTCGTAATTAACATTAGGGCAGTTAAAGTCTCCGACAATTATACTATTCCGATTGTCAATAAAATTACCAAGAAGTGAGTAAAATCTAGTATCTATATCGAGGGGTTGAACTGGAGGTCTATAAACAACAACAAAAATAAAACTAATACTACGCGCCCTAACTTCAACACAGATCGCATTAATTGCTGCCGGAAAATCTAACTTAACCTCGCTAAAAACCACTAATATTCAATTACTTAACTATAACAATGTAAATTTAAACGCAAGTATATAAAACTCAAAAACTATCCAAAGTAAAATTCTCAGCAATATACAAAAGTAGATGCAAAATCAGAGAGCTCAGGAAATGCTTCCGTTCAGTACAGATATCTATAAAGCTTCATGTTACTGTAGTGACGCGAATCAAGGCACAAAAAAAAAAAAAAATCCGAGATCGATTCTATGGTGATGCGACTCTTTTGGCCAAAAGAATCGCATTACCCAAAAGCCTTTTAAGTTTAGCTAATAAAAATAAATGAAACGTGGATGCCACTTCTGAGTAATGATGCGCCATTCACTTACTGAATTTCCTACTACTTTCTACTTTAAATATACTTCCCAAGAAAGTGCAAAAATTGAAAAAGTATCACGTATTAAAACTGACGCATCAAATAATAATTACACCAAATCTTCGTGAGGAAGATAAAAAATGTTGACAATTATTATTAAATTCATTATCAGTTCTCAAAATACATCGGTGATATTGTAGGTAATTTCTGTTAACAGCTACAGTACCTCTCTCATTCCAAAAAAATTTAGGGCGTTTCAACTCTTTTGGTGAAAGATGCAAGTTTGGTCGAAATGAATACTTTAATTTAATGTAAAACTAAGGAATGGTATCAAATACAAAGACCGTAAATCATAAATAAAAAGTGTAAATTAAAAAAATTACTCTATTTTCGAGTTTTAAAATAATTTCCATCACTAAGTGTTCTCGTGGCGTGGTTGGTTGGTTGGTTGCAGATTGGACTTAGGCTTCGAAGGCTCGGATTCGACTCCCACCGTCACAGGGGCGGTGGGAGATGGAGTTGGGCTGGTCACCTACTGTATGACTGCTTGAATTCAGAAGACCCTTTGAGTTCACGGTCACGCCCCTCTGTTTGTGCAAACAGTGGTTTTGGATGTTACCCGCATCACACTCGCAAAAACCTTTCCTGAAAGCGTTTCATATTTGATCAAAGTCGACGACGACGACCTCAGAAATAACATATAGTTCGCTTCCATATTCGGTCGAATGACAACACGGGTTAATCGTTAATTTATGTAGTTTATATTTTAAAGATGATGATAAATTATTTTCTCGTTTCTGAATGCCAAAACCGCCTGATGGCGACATTCATTCCGTCAATTTTAATCGGTACAAAAGAGAGCGAGTAAAAAGGGAGAGAAATGATTGCTAGAACGCAACATAATTATATGAAAAGCGGTACGTTCACTAATGCGTCTGTTGTTCATACGCACGATGGCGACTGCTCTATTTACTCGTACGATTTAAAACATCTCCATTCGATGGCTTACGTTCCTAGAAGTATAAAACGAGTATAGCAGAGTCCTTCCATAATCCATATGGATACTGTCTCGTCCTATCCTTTATCTTGGTAAGGCTACGAAAAACACTCCAGCTGATAATAAAATAATCTTCAACCATTAAAGTCACAAAGTAATAGAAAAGAGCAAAATCGGAATAAAACTCTTTAGCGGATACGTTCAAAGTAAAGATGCGCCCAACCGACAAATACCAAATGTTACTCTATCCGCCCCATTTCACCTTTTTTCTCCATAGACGAAATAAACGTTCTTCATAAATCACGCTAGTAATTGTAATGAGTATTTTAAGACTGCTGCTACATGTTTCAAGCATGACATCTCTACTTGTAACATTGCTGGAATAGCGAAGGCGCCTCCGATTAACCCTCGTCAGGAACGTTCAATTTACTTACGTTGTTGGAACCATGGGGTCTATACGAGGCGCTCGGGCGAATAGAGGCGAATTAACCATTTCGGATTTTGGTTGATTCGCCTCTATTCGCTCGAACGCCTCATGTGACCCTAGGCCTAAAATCTTACAAAATGGCCCTATAAAAAGTCTGTAATGAAACAATCACATGAATAAAACGTATTTTATATTTAAGAACTTTAAACGAATAATATCGGCTCTTTCAATGTTTTGATCCCAAGGTTCCTGATGACGGTTAATCAACTTTGCTCCTAACATGTATTATTTACCTTAAACCATTCTGAAAACTGTGTGTGTGTGTGTGTGTGTGTACAATTCACTTTTCACTTTTTTTTAACACTTGTTTAAGTTGTTGTATGTCATTAACTTCCATACACATATCAATTGTTGCACGTACACTTCGCTCAATGTTTCTTAGTTCCCTCACACTGATTTTGTCACAAAAATTAATAACCAACCTTAATGGCCTACGAGTCCACAGTGCTGAGACACCCTGTACATATATAGTAGTCATCATGGTAACATAACTTGTCCATTAACTTAATTTTCTCAGATTTAATATACGTAGCCGGCGAAACTTATCTGGCCCGCCAGTGGCCGGCAGCGGCCAATAACTTTTGGCATCCCGGTTATTAACACAACCTGACTCTCACCTGGCAGTTTTTCTTTCTCAGGATCGCTCTCAACTGTGTCTGAAAGGTCCGTTGGGAGATCGTGGTTCTCTTTATCCCCCGAAGGGCAATGTTGGTACGGGGGCGGAGTGTTCATCGAAAGTGCCGAAGAGGACTTGGTACTGTCCCTAGAAGGCGATTTGGAGACATCTATTCGGGTATCGTTGTGGCTGGTGAGTTTGAGAGAGTGATGCCCCTCTTCAACGTTCGACTCCCCTTGGCTCGCGTCCTGAAAAGAGAATGGCAAACCTCAATCACCGAATCATTCTATCATTCTTCCTTCAAAACAGAAGGAAGGAAGGAAGGAAGGAAGGAAGGAAGGAAGGAAGGGATTCGTTTGTTGAGGTGTAAATATGAATTGGTGAATTGTATTAAAACTGTAGCGACACAAAAGCACAAATGTGCGTCTCATCACGAAAATCTTTACCTCACTAATCTGGATGGTGGGGAGAACGCAAGCGACGAGAGCGTTCTGAAGGGCTACCTCCGCCAGATACTCTCCCGTAGCGGCGGGGGCTGAATGCGGCAGTGCTGGTGGCTGAGAACGCGAACGGCTCCGCATCAGCAGGGGCGGCGGCGGCGGCTCCAAGGAGAAGCGCCGCCCCATCAAGAGGTCACTGCGTGACAACGACAAGTTCCTACTTGCAAGGAGGGAGCGCATGACGAAGCACCCCCGTTCACCTTTCAACTCCCAGACCCTCCTATCTATGTCTTCAGAGTACCCGGTGGGATGGGAGCACTCCCTCGACAAAATTTTTTCTCTCTCCTCCCGAACAGACGCCGCAGGAGGCCAATTAAATTTCCCGTCCGTAATGTTCTCAGTGCCGGTCTCTGACTCTGGGATGAACGAGTGCCCCGAGGGTTGCCCGGATAGCGCCCCAAGGGAACACTTACTGGAGTCCCCTTGGCATAACACACCGGGCATCTTAGTCCACTTCTCACTAATGTCCCTTTGAAATTCCTTCACGAGTCTCTTTATTCGCTACACTTCAATTTCTGCGGCTGTGATTGATTAAAAGGAGGCAAAAGATTCGTACTCGTTCTTTACCAACACTGACACAAACAAGAGGAAAAATATGCACCACTTTAATAATGATAATTATAATAAACTTCAGGTTTACCTACTGAACTACGGACGAGGCAGATAGTCATGCCTGCGATACAGTGGTTCCCTCGCACTTATTCAGACACATATTTCGTTTCGAAAACATTATGATAAAGTGATTAAATAACGATTCGGTGACAAATGGTTTTGCGACTCTTTCTTCATTTTTTCTTACGCACAGTGATCGAAGCTACCTTCAGATCAAAGTTATTCCCGTACACTACCGAAAAGTCGCGTGCATCAAACTAAATTTCGTAGTGTAAAACAGTCTATCGTTTATACAAATTTTACAAACATTTCATTTGGTGTTATAAAATAAAGTTATGGGAAGGTGAATTCAGAATAAGGTTCGACACTCGATCCCGTCGACTTCATTACACGCGAGTCGTGAATTTATTATTCCATTAAATGGAAACCGATGAAGGGAGGCATGGTTATCCCAAGTTCATTCCTTGGGACTACTACACACCAGGGTTGGGTTGATTAACTTCCCAAATTAACTAAAGTTAATTTGAGATTCTTACCAAACAAGTTAAATTAATGCAAATTTAAAAAATTAACTACTTAAGATAATTTTGAAAGTTATGCAATCAGCTTTTTCTTTTTTGGAAGTAGTCTGTAGAATCATTATATATAACTAATCAAGGTAATTAATGAAGGTAATCATTACCGTATATATAACTAATCAAGAAAGATAAAAAAAGCATTTTTATAGGAAAATTAATTGAAGTTAATCAATTAATCTGGAGCTATTTCAATTAAGTTAAGTTAAATTAGAATGCCAATAACAACACTCACGAATCGAGTAACCAACGTCCCCCCAATTTCCGCACCTTACAAACCGCTTCCATTCCTCCGCTCCTCGTTAACACTTTCGTCCCATTTATATTAACAACTGCGGTTGTCATTTTTCATAGCTTTGCGGGCTTACAAATCGAGCTCCGCGCGGTTGCAGTTGCGGTTATGTACCTAATAACATCATAATATTACGTAAGAATAAACAACACAATTAAAATATCGCGTTTTAGCCACACTTTTCACAGTCTACAATATAATGACTATAATCTAAACTGTAAAAAGTGTGTTTCCAGGATGTGGGACGAGGACCCAACGTGTTTCGTAACCCACCAACCACTTTCCCAAACCACCGCCCATTCGAAAGTGGTGTATATAATTATAATATATATATATAATCCTTATATTTAAATTGAATTGCTGGGAGATTGTATTTCAAAAATAAAAGTTTTTCAGCTTTGTCCCCCTTCAGCCTATTCTTTTTCATCGTAGATGATATCCCTGCTCCCTAAATAATTAATTGTTCACTAGGAACACTTGAGGGAGGACATCCAAGGACTTTTTTGCACCGGTGAGTGAAGGCATGAGATATGACAGGAACAGCATTTGGCGACGTTTATAGCAATTACACTAGCATTTATAGCATTTGGTTGCCCTAGTAAGAAGATATCCTCAAACAACCGCTACATCACACACACACACACACACACACATATATATATATATATATATATATATATATATATGAATAAAACCACGAAGGGAAAAGAAACACAAAGTGGTGCTCAAGCGCTTTTGTCTAATGACATCCTCAGGAACACTTTCCATTCCAGTGTTCCTGAGGATGTCATTAGACGAAAGCGCTTGAGCACCACTTTGTGTTTCTTTTCCCTTCGTGGTTTTATTCATCATAAATATTTTTCACGTATTACTTTCGTGAAATAATTTATATATATATATATATATATATATATATATATATATAGCAAAAATGAAGGACAATTGACGTTTGCGGACAAAAACAATTTTAGTATATATTTATTTATTAATATTTCATCATATTTTTTATTATTTCATGTTTGCTAACAAATACCAGTGTGCAATAGTAACAAAAATAATTTTACGACTTTTTTATGACCTTGCAGACACCCTTGATTAACTGCTGGGTTATCTGTGCGCCGCCTGCCGTCACTGGGAATCGAACCCGAGACCGATAGATTCGTAGTTAGTAATGCTAACCACTACAGCACTGAGACACATATACAGAATTGTGCATCACCTTTTGGTTCGGGAGTGAAAACTTTACTGGATTGCCAAAGTAGATGCGTTATAGTGTTTTAATCAATAATTTCTTTGTGATTTCGGATGAATAACTGAAGGTGACGATAGCTGGTGTCGTTCGAGATAGTGAAAAACAACGGATGGTACACGAATTCGAGCAAATGCGTATCGAGAAGCGATGGAAGCAGGTACAACTTTTATGAATCGGAAGTGGATTGCGAAAGATCGGTGACTGACAATTGGAAGAAGAAATACGAATCGTGATTTACAAAATTTGGCGAAGGCAGGCAAAAAAAAAAAGAGTCGCGGGAGAGAGAAGACATTGGGAATGAAAGCAATGGAAAAAGACGACGAAGCTGCCCTAGAGGTGCCAAAATAATGTTGGATGCTGTTGATCGGTCAACGATTCAACGATATTGCACGAGGCAAGGATCGCGAAGCCTTTCCATGTGATCCCGAAGTCAATGATATCCCAACAAGCATTGAGAATTGACTATGGTTTTGTGATTATCTGCCAAATTATCAAAATGACAGGGTGTTCACCTTCCTTAGAAGATACTGAAGACCATAGGTATTGTGAACAGCTTTGTAAAAAAAAAAAAAAATCTCGTAGCAGTGAGATATTCATTTGCTTCACTATTGTAAAAATGATGTGGGTGATCAAAGGAGGAGCTTCATGGGATGGTGCATATTATCGGCAGACTATTCTTACAAGAAATGTCACTCCATTTCTTTCGGATCCAAAAAATGTGAGACACCTCGGAAGACACTATAGACACTATCTTCATGATAGTGCCCCATGCCGCACAAATACCAATGCCACCCAACAACTTTTGAGAGAGACTGGGATTGATTTCTTTGATTGGACTCAATGGCCAGGAAATTCCCCCGATCTGAACCGTAGAGCTTCGGAACGATTTTCAAGGACAAAGTGGAAGATTTGATACTCCAAGAACTTTATCCCAACCGATATTCTCCAAGAGGTCCTCCTTCAACACAGTCAAGCTATTCTCCAAAAATCTGAACATGACACAGATTTGCTTGAACGTTTGCTGAAATCCTACCCTGAACGTCTTTGAGCTGCGCGTGAGGGTAATGACAAGTATACGAGATATTGACATGGCTTTGTATTCATTTTGAATAAAGCTTTCAAACGATATACTCTTTTTGTTGTATCTTTGTTTACTTTGGTATGTACCCCCAAGCATAAGGTTATGCACAACCCTGTATTGCCCGTTTCGTTTATGCGTGGTGGCAGAAATGGGAGAGAGAGTCGTTTCCAATATAAATATATATTTCGTTTGACAGCACGTTAGTAAGGCTTCACCACCGCTCATGGATGAAAAGGGTTTTCTCGAATGCCTTCAAATTACAAGGTTACTGAGGAAGGCACGAAAAATTAAGTCGAGTGTACTTAAATATATTTAAATAGGCAGTACTTTAATAACGATGGATGTCGCACAAATACCATTGAAAATAAATAATTTTTGAAGGTCACGTACGGTAAGTATGAAGAAAAATATTGCCAACTACTATTATTGCTTAAAATTTAAATATGGACACGGCCAGTTTTAATTATTAAAAACATGAAAACAACAGAGACAAGTGTGGTCCTTTAAAAAAAAAAAAAAAAAAAATTTCTACATCTGCCACTAAATAATAGTAAGCGAAAGAAAAATCTTACCAAGTTCAGTACTCTATACAGTACTGCCCTGACACACACACACATATATATATATATATATATATATATATATATATATAATATAATATATATATGAAATAGGATCCCTCCTAAGGAGACGTAGTTTTACATTTAGGATAAAAACGAAGACGTAGAGCAAGAAAGTCATTATATGACTTTTTGCTCTATGTCTTCGTTTTTATCTTAAATATATATATATATATGCTGCAAGCCCACAAGGAAAAAGAAAAACGATTCAAACCTTTCGTGTATTCAGAGCTACACCTCGTCAGGTCATTTTTCTTTTTCCTTGTGGGTTTGCAGCATTCATTCATTTCACGTGTTTAATTGTGAAATTCATCCCATATATATACATATACATACACACACATATATATATATATATATCTGACCAAAGAGGAAAGATGGATCATTTAGAGACAAAGTTTAAAACAAATGATCAAACCAAATCAAAGCTGTACCCGAAGACACCAAAATGACGTTCGACATTCGCCCCGAAGGCCTACAAAATGAATCACAAAAAGTTCAACCCCCACCCCGCCACCTTTCAGGCAAGGAAACCACACAAATACGCATGCAGGCCCCGCTATACAAATAACAATTCGGCCTATCGGAAACACACACACTCATTTTAAAGTTGGGAATTATTTAAAAAATGTAGGTACGCAAAGTAACTTAAAAAAAAAAAAAATATATATATATATATATATATATATGCGTCAGTGTCGTCATATAAACGAGGAGGACTGCCACCACAACGTGGCCACGACACGCTCCATCACATGAGAGACAGCAAGAAACGTTAAATATGCAACTCACTGAAGGTAGCGGTGACTGAAGGTATCGTTTAGAATGGTACACTTGTACCCATCCCTCGAAAGCCACTCAGCCACCTGGCTGACAGCTCCCCCCCCTCTCTCTCTCTCTCTCTCTCTCTCTCTCTCTCTCTCTCTCTCTCTCTCTCTCTCTCTCTCTCGGGTAGGGTACAGTAAGTGGGCGCCTTTAAAGCATTCTTTGGAGACAGGAGAGAGTAAGACATGATTAGTTTGTTTGGCGTGTCGCGAGGGAAGGAAAGGCAATTTTTAGGAAACAATTCATGTAAAAAATAATAATAATAATAATAATAATAATAATAATAATAATAATAATAATAACTGCTCTCAAGGGAAAATCAATTCTTGCTATATATATATATATTAGTGGTGGACCGGATGTCAATTTTTCGACATCTATGGATGCGGATATTTAGTTAATCTATCAATATAATATAGAATTATGAATATATGGCAATTTTTCAAATTTCGTGATATTACTATTATGGCAGGCAACGCATAAGAATTAAAATTAATATTAATGTTTTCATTATGATAAAAATAATAACTTTCTCAAGAGTTTCAGCTACAGAAAATT